>JAMKCH010005003.1:0-30728 GCA_023653785.1 Ophioderma brevispina
TTTGAACTAACATGTTTGCATGCAGTAAAGCGTTAACTTGACCTCGCACGAAAATTTTAATTTCTTTTGGAAACACCAAGATGCGTGTATACTTGTTGACTCTTTTGACCTGTAAATAAGTTGAATTGTTACTTTCAACAAAGGGAATTCCATAGGTGCTTTGGAGGTTCCTTTTTTGACCTTGCTTAGAGTATAACTAGAATTTGCAGCACACATTCCTAAGGAAGACCGTAGGTCATCTGCTAATCATTTTTTATCTTAATACCCCCTCAAACTAATATTTTGGATATTTTTTATTTAACTTTGCTGCTATGTGCGCCCCCTTAGCAAAAACAAAAAAAACCAAGTTGGTTTCCAGTAGGAGCCCTAAACCGAAATAAACAATTCTTTTATTGATTTCCTTTTTTAAATATGACTTTCGCCAAAATGCATCAAATCCACCAAAAATCTCAACTGGGAAACAGTTTCATCAATCAAGCCATTTTTTTTACTGTAAGTTGTTACTTTAGAAACACAACTGGTCAATTTGGATCACTTTTTTACAAAATAAAAGTTTCTATTTCTGAAGATTTTTTCTCTGTTCATACAATAACAAACGAAATAATGCGTAAAAATGGCTCCAAAATCAAAATGCGCGCGGCATACTGGATTTGTGTCCGTCTTCCCTACTGCAGAATTGGTAGACCATAAGGGAATTACTCTGGTCGTATCTGTGTCTCTGTGTGTCTGTATATGTGTGTGTCGTGTGTGTGGTGTGGTCAAAATGGGTTAACCCTTATATATTGCATGCCGTATGAGTTTCCGTAAGGGCTACTATGTGTAACTTGTGGAAAGGAGAGGGGGGGGGGTGACATGTTGGGACCTCATGTGACCTTGGTTACCTTATGTGACCTTTGGCCGGTCAAAAAGTTAACCCTTATTATATTGCATGCCGTATGAGTTCCGTACGGGGCTACGATGATATACTTGGTGGAAAGTAGGGTCCGAGGCAGAGTGACATTTTGGTGACGCGTCCATGTACCTTCGTGACCTCATGTGACCTTTTGCCCCATTCCAAACCGCTGACCGCGGCCGACAGGCAGACGACACTCGGTAAAAATTTGCTAAAAAAACAATAAAAATACAATTCCTTAAAAATAAGATATCACATTAGTACGTTCTCGTTAAATCATAACCAGGTTTCCTTGAGACAATTCTCGCCATTGTCGTGTCTGGAGAGGCTAGGCCCTTTGGGATTTCGGGTGGTTTGCTCCGGGGTGGCACTTTGGCGCCCTTCGTCTTCGTCTATGTCTCGATTGCGTGGATGCGCTGTGCGCTTGAGGGTGTTCACATTGAGACGGGTGTGCTGGCGCTCGGAGGGAGTGGGGTCCGTCTCGGAGTCCGACTCCACGACCTCGATTTCGCCGATGATATGACTCTCCTTGCGACATCTATTAGCGAAGCATAACGCCTGTTGCAGAGTGTTGAGGCAGCATCAGACGCAGTTGGTCTACACTTAGATGAGGGGAAAAACCCTCCTTATCAATGTTTCTGTCACGAGAAGTGTGGGGACCCTCAAGGGAGTTTTAAGCTGAGAAGATGTCTTGAATTCAAATACCTGGCGAAAAGTTCCAACTCTCCTTCCTCTTGATTCACTGACTATTTTATATAATACACTTGTCTTTCCTGACGTCAACTAAGTACTGTGCCATTATTTTGGCAGATAAAAATAATTCCCATCTCCATCTCCATGCCGACCCTCTTTTCTCCTCCATGAATATACTTAAAATTTTTAAAATTAATGACCTCTATATCTTTTAGACCGCCCAATATTATGTATAAATACCACATTAAAAGCTTGTATATAAAATATTAAAGTTACTATCGACAATATGCCACTTGAACAACTTTAACACCACTAAATTTTTAATTGCAATGATGTAAGATGATGCAAACAAGGCATATGATGTCCTTTGTGTGAGATCTAATCGGACAGTATTAGGCTGTGTTTATGCATGATGATGTTGCAATATCTATTTTAGGTGATGGGAAGTACTAGTTTGGCCGGTACAATTTATCTTCAGAGATGGTAGATTGGCGCGGTACCAGTGCTGATAAGTTTGATAACACGGGAACTTGAAAGCTAAACTGTCTGCTATCATATTCAGGCCAAAAGAGTTTAAGTTTTTATAATCAAAAGGAATTCCATTTTGTGGTCCTAAAAGTGGACATTTGCAACAGACATATTTTTGGATTATTGTACTGCGGAATATTAGTGTCATCGAGGGACAACCCCGTCGTCTTGAACTGCTGGAGAAAGTTATCTTCAGGACTGAAAAGATTATATTTCCTGACTTTGCATGCTGTCATTTTGGAGTCTTCACTGCGAGGACATAACATTCCTTTAATTCTGGACATTATTGATAAGTAATGACATTGAGTATATCATTATTGAATTGTAATTGTGTTTTGGACATTCCAATTTCTTGATCCAATCAATTGGATTTAAATCATATTAAATTATTGTTATTATATTAAATTCAGATCATTTGTGCACAAGGCTCATTATTTTGTCTATGTTTTAAAGGTATTTATGACCTTGGCTTCCACGAAACATATTAACATTATAAAGAAACAAAGCAGTTAGTCGGCAGGTCACCCAAGGCCACTGTTATTCACAGTTGTTGTACAGCCTCATTTGACATGAGCTTGTACAAATACAATAGGCAAGCAATTTTGCGGGTTGGTACATTTTGTAACCCCACTTCGTCTGCTCCCAGTTGAATTCAGGAGCCTTGACGGAATAAAGTACAGTATCACGTGCACCTTATTCCGTCAAGGGGCTGCTGCGCGGAATTCAAAGGGGGAGCAGGCACAATAGGCGTTTGTGCCAGGTAAAATAAAACTGTACCAACCCCAATCTTGCTACATGTCTGCATCATGCAGTTCAAATCGATGAAAATCAGGCCCATGTCATAGCTATGAAAATCCAATTCCATGATGCTAGTAAATGTAAGGTTATACATTTTCCGTGGTCTTTGCTTTCTTAAAACTTACATAGGCTCTTTTGTAGCACACAATTCAATTAATGATTTGGGATGCATTAACATTTGCTGGGATTTCTATAACGTCAGAGACCACGCTTTGTCAAGACTTAAATTTCATCGCTTTTAATCTTTTGTTTTAGCTCCCAATCACCCTTCACATCATATTAGACCAACTAGATATATAGACGATCTTCAATAATACATTATTTAATAATGAATTCAGGTATTTCAAACCTCAAATTGAATTTCAGACGTTTCCCCAGAGCGTCTTCGACCAGCTATTCAGGTCTCACGGATTTTATTGCTTTTGTGTACAAGATAATAACGAATGTGGGCGTTACAATTGACTGCATAAATTTAACCTAGTTCCTATAAAGTTCAAGGTTTGTATCGCAAAAATGACTACTAATATACCCAAATATACTAAGCGCCGCAGGACCAATCCGTCCTGTGACGCTGCTTACTTTTTGTAAACAAGGCTACATGAAGAATCGAACAAATCTGGTGTATAATCTAGCCAATTAAAACTTCACCACCGCACGAACACACTTTTACCGGACACACTCAACATATTTAATTAAGAGTCAGTTTTACCCCGCCGGGCACCGCGTCTTCCATTGCGATACACACTATAAAGAATCCTGAAAACCCACCAACAAAGCGAGCCACGACGTATAATACACGTCACACAAAACCATGCAATGGGCTTTGACGTGGTGGATTTATTCCGACCAATTACTGCACGGGGTTGTGCATGTACAATCAGGGGAGAACAATGCGCTGTACACGAGGTGCCGAAGCTCGTGTGAAGTGAATGAGAAATAGGGAAATCGAAACTAGCAAAACTTTATAATGGAACGATGTCATGAGTGGGAATGGTTTTGAAGAACTGTGGTTTGTCCTTGTTCATATTGACCTGTCAAGAGAAAGTAAGGGACGATGCAGAACTAAACCACTGACATTATTCGCTAATATGGACTTCGCATGTAGTGTCAACACAAATTGTACTAAGTGTCTACGGAAATTATTATGAGCAATGAGAATGAAATATAATTTGAGAATTTTGCACGTGCCGAGCTTTTGTGTGCTTTGGATATCAGCGCTATACAATTGACCCAACCAAAGTTAATTATATTAATAACAGTGACGCGCTTTTCAATAGGATCTAACGATGTTTTAAAGAAGTTCGTTTGTGCACCGTCAATCATGGTATTCGCTAACTCATCATCCTCGTTTTCACTGTTTCGCAGACCTCGTTTAGTACCGCCTGTATTAGTAAAGGGTACATCATGAGGATAACTTAAAGGCTGTCTACTAAGTGTCGCTTATATCCAATTCGTATTAAAGGTTGTTGAACGTGAATTTGTCACATGTAGATGCGGTGCCTGTGATGTCAACGCCGGGCAACGAACAAAGCACTGACCGACAGTATGCGTGAGCACATTCAGGGCTTGTGCTTTTAAAATTCTCGCTCACTCAGAGCGTGATAAGGCCTATTGAATGCTGTAATAACTGTGTGGGCAGATTCTTCGCACCGCTAACATGGTCCGTAGCCAGGTGCTAACTGTGTTTGTAAACATGATGTCAACTTCATCTTTTACCTTTTGAGGTTAAAATCCCACGCAGGTTTGGTATTATGCATGGGCTAATCCTGGAGAATTTCGGGGCCCACGTCCCTGGGTCTCAACTGGATAAAAAAAGGGAGTAAACAGAAGACAAAAAAGACCCCAAAATGTTTCACGGAGGTAGTGAATGGCAGTTTTGGAAGAAATTTGGCTTTTAATTTAGAGCTGAGACAACAGTAATACTTCCCAGTCGTAGCGAGCGAGTAAGTAGATTCAAAAGTAAGTGACCTCCATAGTGGATATTGAAATGGGGTTCAATCCCCGGCCAAGCGGAGACTATGCCTTTGTTACATTACAAAACATATTGTGGTCCATGTACAAAGCTACTGTACAAAATCGAGCTTCTTAAAAACTGATTCATTCAGTTCTACACAATGGTCTATTTTAATGATAGAAGGGCTTTTAATGCCATGAGTGGCCCCGGAGGTCAAATCCAAGGGGTGAAACTCATTCCAACCAGTCGTTCCGTGCTGGGCGCTGACATTTGAATATTGCAACGAATCATTATCAGTTTGGGTGCTGCTTGTATACACACATCATGTCATTCGATACACCTCCCCACATTCAGTTGTTGGATGTTGTGCTATGGGTGTGGTTAAATTGTGTCCTACCAATGGCCACACAACGAATGAAATGAACTCATTCGTCTTGATTAAATAAACCGCCTCAATGAATACATCGTTCACCTAAGCGCGCATTGCTTATGAGAAAAAAGAGAATCTGAGCACATTGATCTTGTACACTATTATTACCTGGCCACCTCTAACACATACATTAATTTGTAGCACTACCGATTAGTGTAATAATGCAAAGCGTCACCCACAGTACATGTGGACGGAGCGGAGGCAGCCATGCTTTCTATTGTCGTACTCTAGTTTTTCTTTGTGTCGCAAAAACATGCGAGACGGTGAATTTCTCAAGATTACGTAACGTTTTGCCTCTCTATCTATATAGAACCTCTTTGGTCAAATCCGTTTGCTCTAATTTCTTATACACAAAGGTTAACCCTTTTGATGGCCGAACAGTCAATTTCAGGAGTCATGCCAACATGCTTATTTTCTTGTACACGAGAAGACTATACAATCGCTGTGACCTCAATAATGGTCGAAACCGCTCTGGAAAATGTCCTGATTTGAGGTCCAACATAGCTGAATTCTCTTATAAAATCAGTATTATTGTTGCGGAATGTCAACCTACATATCTAAGTTTTGGTCTAATATGACGTGAAATTGGGTGTCCTGGGGTTAAAAACAAGAATTAAAAAGCGCGAATTTTTAAAGTTTTTGGAAAAAGCGTGGTCTCTGAAGTTAATAGAATCCCACCATATTTTTAAGCAATCCCAAATCATTAATTGAATTGTGTGCTACAAAAAAGTATGTGTACGTGTTACTCTATCCTTTTAAGAAGCGAGACCACGAATAATGTCTAACCTGAAATTTACTGGCATCACATAATTGAATTCTCATCTGCTATCACACATGGGCCTGATTTTCACCGTTTGAACTGCATGCAGACGTGTGCCAGGGTAATGTGGGCCAATGGCAAGGTCGTTTACCTATTGTATTTGTGAAAGCCCAATGTAAAATGACCCTGTCCAACCATTTTTAGTGAACAAAGTACTTGGGTGACCTGCCGACTAACTGGCGAATAAAAACTTAGTTGTGTTACTTGCATTGTATATTACAAATAATGCATTATTTCTCCAATGCTGTGCTGAAAGAATGATATTTTTTGCAGTGTAAAAGTGAATTTAACGTTCAAATAAAACGTGTTAATGAAATAATTGCTTGGCGTTTTCATCCTAATACTCTTCACTTAAAACTCCAAGCTATCTTTAGACTGTGAAATAATGATTTAAGTCAGGTCAACATTATTTTACTAGCTACATTACTTACATGTAATTGAGTTACCATAAACCTTTTTACCTTTGGCCATTAAAATAATTCCTCTTACCCTCTGAACGGTGAATGGACAGACCTAAAACTTTTATGAAGTCTCCACCTTATTTTGAAATCTACTATAGCGTTTGCTACACCGTATTTGACCCAAGAGGGGTCAAGTGTTTACCCATGCTCATGAGCAGAAAACAGTGGGCCGTCCCGTGGGGGACCCCCTTTGTTAAATGCAAAATGTTTATTTTGTCGGCAAATTGTCGGGGAGAATCGGTATTAAGTCATGCAATGACAGTTTTTGAGTGGCGGATTTTCGCACCCCCCCCCCCCCACTCGGTCGGCGTCGTGTGAACCGCCCCCCCCCCCCGAAGTTCCCCCCCCCCCCTCTTGGCGAACCATGATTAACGGTGGTGAAGAGTTTTTAATCAGCTAGATTGTACGCCAGATTTGCGCTGTTCGTTTTCTTCATTTTCGCCTTGTTTACAAAAGTAAGCAGCGACCCAGGACGGATTCAAACCCTCAACAGCCATTACGGTCCTTCGAAAAAACCCTAATTGCTAACTTCGGCATACGGTCTTTCGGATAATGTCCTGTCAGACTAACATCCTTCCGTATTAAAGATTCTCTGCTTTAATAACATTATTTCGAGAATCTCCCTGCACTTGCTTTTTTTCGTGGATATTTTAATATGGTCCTTCGTGTTAAATTTTCTACCTATTAATACACTCTAAAACTATTTTACTCAGTACGGTGAGTAAGCGTGATTTGAGTAAAAAGTTGAGTCAAGATTTAATCAATCATGGAGTAAACACACATTTCCGCTTTACTCTTCACGCCGAGCAAAACTTTGAAATACAATTTGAATTAAAGCATTTTTGAAATCTTCTCAACGTTGCGTGACAATTTAGTTTCGGACGGATCAGAAATTACACTTTGTTGATTCTGATCTTACGCAACGTTTAACAACGAACCTATACACGTCAGCCCAAAAAATGCCGCGGACTATATCAAACGGCTGATGACAATCTGGGTGTCGCAGAAATGCTGGCCATTCCGATATTTTAAACACCAACAAGTTATAATCATATAATAAATTATTATTGTGGTGATGCAATGGACTTGTCATGATGTGAAGTTTGGTGAGATTCCGGCGTAACCGGACTTGGTCTACGGTAACTGATGAAGCTATAATCGCAACCTTTTCATCACCGAGTGACTTGATGCTGTACTACTGTGAGCTCATGTGTATGCCAATGTGGACCTACAAGGAAGAGTAAAACTGCTACTCAACCTTTTTTGAGTCAAGTTTACTCAACCCAAGAGCTGTGACTTTTTTACTACCATAAGGAGTAAAAAATTACTCAGGTTGAGTAAAAAAAAATTTAGAGTGTACCATTCACCACAAAATGCTCATTATGTTTTTGTAAAGAATAACAATAGGATGTTGATGACAATGATGAAAGTGACAAATTAGACTTGATTGCGGAGATTTCTGAAATTCAATAGCTTTCAATGTACCTATTAATAAAAAAGAAACATTATCTTTATGTAGCACATGACAGACCTTTACATTAGAATCGCGACTTACTCGCCGAGTAAGAAAAATAGGATGTCGAGTAAATGGTTACACAAAGAAAACAAATCGGAAAAAATATGTAAACTTTTGCAAGGTGTGTAAAAATAGGAAAAATAACATTTTTGTAAAAAAAAAGAAAAACATGTAGTACATAATTCTCATGTTAAATTGACTGTTTACCAAAGTTATTTTTACACAATATATTTGCAAAAATTGATACAATATAAATTACATTAAAATTGTGTATTTTATAGTGTTGCTAGTACATATTTGTTGAAGAACAAATGCACGTACTGTACAGTAGTAGCAGCTTCGTGTGAATTGTAAATTTACCGCGATTTGGTACACTCGGACCTTAAAGATATAAACTTGGCGGAGTTATGATTATTTGCTGAATTCAAAAGATAGTATTTTAAACGCTTTTTGATAATGGCTTATGTTATTTGTTTTTCGAGTTTCACCTCTAAGGTCCTTGAACTGCACTGGAACTGACAAAACTGAAGAAAACAATACAAGTTTACTGACCCTACAAAAACGAATTAGTGATGGTGTTTTCACGAACCAGATGAATATGGCGACAGGTACTCTAATGAGCTACAGAATTCTGTGGTTATTTTTTGTCAGCCACTTAGTAACAGGTAGGCAATAAGCAAATAATAGCGATCTTTATCAAATCAGTTCACACAACAGAGCAAATTATCGTAACGGATCGAAGTTAACGGGAAGTATTTCTTTATCTACTCAGGGCATTATTGTAGTCCAGCAGTTAATGGGTTCCCATCACCCCTTCAAACTTAACTAAATTCTAACATAATTTTAGCACCACGACGACATCTACTTAAAGGCTGACTCAGAGATTTCGCATTGTATTTTTTGCGTGATGATTAAAGTCAACTATAACTAAAGATAGTCACCTAAAACGCTCAATTCCGGTGTTTATTTAGGCGTATTTTGACACCTCATTTGTGTTAATTTATGGAGTATTGTTGAAGTTTTGCCCACTTGCCTGAACCCACCGCAGGATTTAAAAGTTGCAGTAAACTCTATGGAAAAGGAGAATTAGACATGCAGAGAAGAAGAGGATTGCACTGATTTCAATCTGTAACAGTATGATTGTCAATAGGGGTTAAGGCCATTTGTTTTTGCTATTGAGTATTTACATTTACTGATTTATGTTTTTGACCAGGTCTTGATCAACCACTTCTCTTGGTATCCGTTCCTAAATCGGGACAATTTCCACTTGACCGAGGTATTTATAAGATTTCCGAAAGTGATGACTCCGTTGCCGAGAGAATAGCACTGCCTCAGACAATTGCGCAAAAAGATGGCCTGGCATATGACCCGCTGGAGTGTAGGGTGTACTACAAAGACGCCCGATCCACCTACATCGAACCACAAGACTACGACGATCAATACAGCCAGTTTGCATTTGACTTCAATGTCTCACCCGAGAAGGCTTCTGTATCGCTTGTTAAAGCATCACTGGACGGACAAATCAGAGAGACTTTTTATGATGGGAATGATATTAAGACAGGTATGACGCATATCGAAACGGACATCAGATTATCTATAATGTTACAGCATAGTGTGCATGACAAGCTCATAAATAACGTTTAAACACAAACAAACGAGCCTTGCACAAATGAGTTTTGTAACCTTTAGAACAACAACATTTAATTGTTTTTTGGTGATTAAAGCGATTGGTTTAAGAATTTCGTATTTCCAAAACTGTTACAATGGTAATAATAATTATCACTCTCAAGAATGTCCTTATGAACATATTTTATACTTTAGTAATGTCCACTTTGATGTGGCGATTTAAGAAATAAAAGAAGCGTTGCAGTTCAACGAAGCATTGTCCTCACGGTGAAGACTCCAAAAGGGTGTCTTGCATATATTTTATTTATTTCAGGATCACAGAATCTTTTTCAGTTTTTAATTTCCTTTTTCGGAGCATGCAGTCCTGAAGAAAACTTTGTCCACTAGTTCAAAATGACGGGATTCTATAGGTCCCTCGACGACACAAAACTTCACATAAGAGTAGACATACAGTAAAAATGTATAATTTAAAATTAAAGGGACATAATGGCATGAAAAAATTGACATAATAAAAAGGACCCTTACTGAAATCACTTCCACGAGTTTGAAAACATTTTGGATGTTTACATGCTGTAAAAACAGTAAAAAGAGGAAGAGTTCCAGGGGGGAGGTGGCAATTTGTGGCAATTTCTGGAACAAGGATGCTGACATTACAGCCAGCATTTACCAAACTTGAAAAGCATGTTGTCATCAGCTCACAGACCATTGCTATTGTATATGTGCTAATCCCGGCTAATCCATCTTTCACTTGCCAGATCTATATCTTACTACAAGCCTAAAGCTTTATGCCTGAATCCCGGTCTGAATGCTTTTGAATTGTGTCGCAAAACATGCTTGATACAATGTAAATTTTGTCAGGGTTGTGAACACCTTGCTTTTCTGTTCCAGAAATTGCCACAAACTGCCACCTCTCCCCCTGGAACTCTTCCTGTTTTTACTGTTTTTACAGAATGTAAACATCAACATTGTTTTCAAACTCGTGGAAGTGACTTCAGTAAGGGTTCTTTTTAATTATGTCATTTTTTTCATGTCATTATGTCCCTCTTAGGACGTTCTTGAGTGTACTATCACCATTATAATTGTGGTTTGGTCCATTCTAAAATCCAAATTCTTGACCCAAATAAATTGATCATATAATAAATCAGTGTTGTTATAATATTTGTACAAAAGGTTTCATTGTGTTTGTAGTATTGCCCTTATCATCCTTGTATGATTATCAACTTTCATCAATCACTTTATATCAAACTGACAGAATCCCACTGCTTTCAAGACTAGATTCAACAACCACAAGACATCATTGAAAATAAGAAGCACTGGATAGCACAGATTATCCGCATCGAAAGATTAATCCTGATAATTATTTCTTTACAAATTGTGAAAATTTCTATTGGAGCAATAGATAAGCTACGTTTTAATAGTGAAAATATAAGAATAAAAATCACCTTTTGTCTTCATCTTAAGACATATCGCAAAATAAAAGTAGAACTGCTATTGAGTGTCTATTCTATATAAAAACAACTACATATGACAGAACATGTTGCTGCTTGAATCCCTCGTTGCACCTTCAAATATTCAAACTGAATATGCATTTTGATGCCTTATTTACGTAAATGACCCCAAATTTTTTTAATGCAGCCATTTGAATTGGTATGCCAAGACTCTACATTTTCCCGGAGTTCAAATCAGTTGCATTGAAAAGCTATTCAAACCAACGCAACCTGACATTCCTCTGCATGACTGAGCTAGTATGAATGACCACTGTGTGTGTGTGGTGTCAAAAGATCGACAATTAGCCGATATTTTTGGAAATACCAATTTAACAACTTGGTTTGTTTCAATAGTTGAATATTTATGCTTGAAAGCATACATGCTTGGTTGAAAGATAGAAACGCTGACATTTCTTCTTCAGGAAACTCATTCAACGCCTGATATTGTTCAGACCTGGCTTGATGATTGGGGTAATGATATTTATTTTTCGCATGGGACATCTAATAGCAAAGGTGTTTGTATTCTAATTAAAAGACAACAAAATATTCATATTAAGAAGAGTTTATATGATGTGGATGGTCGTTATATTATTATGGATCTCCTTTTGAATGATAATAAAATTACTTTAATTAATGTATATGGGCCCAATAATGATGATTATAAGCATCTGATTAACTTTAATTGTGAATCTATTATTTGCGGGGGTGATTTTAATCTTGTGCTCGATGTCGCTTTAGATAAAAAAAAAGTGGCCGTGCCCATACGCATTTTAACTCCCAAAAACGTGTTCATGATATTATGAAAGATTTTGATCTTATTGACATTTGGCGTAAGAAAAATCCCAATGTGCTTAGATACACTTGGCACTCCAATTCAAATCCGCCAGTTTATTGTCGCGTAGATTTTTTTCTGGTTTCTTTTAATATTTATGCTCAGATTGAAGAATGCCCAATTAGCACCGTTGTAGAAGTAATTATAGTCCGGTGTACTCATAGTCCGGCTACAACGGTAAGGAATAGGGCACTCAATCATCAGTTGACTCTTCACGCAACGTTAGTTTCACGCTTTATTCCGTAATCGTCTATGGAGCCCGGACTATGGCTCCCGCCGGACTATAGTTGCTTTCACACCGGGTTTAAAACTGATCACTCTGCTATTCATCTCAATATTGTAACTACAAATGAGGCCAGAGGTCGGGGATTTTGGAAATTCAATACATCATTGTTGTATGATAAAGATTATGTGGATATTGTCAAGCATTGTATTAGTGCTATTAACAATAACAATGACGGTTTGAATCCCAGTATGCTGTGGGATTATGCGAACTGTCAAATTAGATCTAAGACAATCCAGTATTCTGCAAAATGTCTAGAAAACGTAAAATTCGAGAGGATAACTTGGTTCAAAGATTAAATAATCTTGAGCAAATGTGTAGTATTAGCCCTTCAGATGATTTATTGTATGATCTTAATGATTGTAATGTTAAACTTTAAACAATATATACTCCCCGCCTAAAAAATCCGAACGATGTTGAAATGGCCATCAACGTGCTCAAACTTGCTGTCAAATGAACGCGCCAAGCCAGCTGGATAAATCTCTCAAACTTCCACATCATGCTTTGTTATCAATGCATTACGGATACAGGTCAATAAGCAAACACATTACGCGAACAACGCTCCTGGCATTTATTATTATAATTCACCTACATACCTACATACCTTTTTAATACAGTAATTTATATCGTTCGGATTTTTTAGGCGGAGAGTATATAAGATTAAAACAGATGGTTGCATTGTTCGATCCAGGGCAAACTGGGTGGAGCACGGTGAAAGAAGTTCCAAGTATTTTATAAATTTAGAAAGACGTAATCAGAAACAAAAGGTTATTACAAAATTATATTCTGATAGTGGTCAAATTATTAGTAAGGTTGCTGATATTTTAGATGGGGAAAAATTTTACCAAACTTTATATACTTCTTGTAATCCCCGGAATTTGAATTTAACAACATTTTTGCAGATAATATTGAGATTCTTAAGTTAGATGGGGATTCCCGGGAAGTATGTGGTGAGAGTCTGGTTACTGTTAATGAATGTTTGGAGGCTTTGAAGTTAATGCCTAATAATAAGACCCCAGGGACAGATGGTTTCCCCTCAGAATTTTATAAGTTTTTTTAATGATATTTGTCATTTGCTCATAAATAGTTGCCTTACAATTGATCAGCGAAGGAGTATAATTAATCTCATCTCTAATCTTATCCCTTATTTGAAAAATTGGAGGCCGATCTCATTATTAAACACAGATTTCAAAATTATTACTAAATGTATTGCTATGCGTTTAAAAAGTTTACCTCACATTATCCATAATGATCAGACTGGTTTTTTTAAAGGGCGTTATATTGAGGAAAATTTTAGGCTTTCCCTTAATATTAGTAATTATGTTAATGAAAATAATCTTTCTGGTCTCATGTTCATAAGTTTTTAATTGATTTCGAAAAAGCCTTTGATAGACTTGAGTGGCCTTTTATTTTTTAAAACATTACAATTGTTCAATTTTGGGGATGATTTAATAAATTGTGTGAGAGTTTTTTATTCAAATATTGCACCATGTGTCATGAATAAACGGTCATGCTTCAGCATTTTTTCAACTGTATTGTGAACTCCTTCAAGGATGTCTACTCAGCCCACTGCTTTATATCATTTGTAGTGAGATTCTCACTAGAGATGAAAATTTGAGAGGAATTACGATTATGGATACTGAAATCATTATTAGTGCCTATGCTGACGACACTACTATTTATGTTAGGGATGTTCACTCTCTTAATAGAGTTGTTCAAATTCTCAATATTTAATTCTTGTCTGAAGGTCAATCTTGACAAGTCTGAGCCAGTCCCCTTAGGTATATATTCGTGAAACCCTCTCAAAGCCACTGCGATAGAATGTAATATGTACAACTACAAATCCCTTCGGCTATTAGGCTTTTTTAGTTCAGATCAAAAGATTTATTTGAGCTTAATTTTTTTTTTGTACCAAACTTAACACTTAACTGCATAAGGGTGGGGGGGGGGATGGCTCCAAGGGACCCATTTTAATTATATAACCACTTTCCTAAAGGCATTTTAGCTGAAATCCACCACATTTAGAGGATTCCAAAGACATCAACATAAAGAAAGCAAAACGGAAAAAAGTGTTCATTAAGAAAATTAAAGCAAAACCATGATTTTAATTTTGCGTCAAAATGTGCGAAAAAGACACTAATTTGTTTCTTCTTCTTGTCTTTTCTAAACGACGTCTACGTCACTTGATCACTTAACGTTTGCGATTGCTTTAATTGGTGAGAATGAATATATTTAACCATCTAATCAATACATAACAGTGTATGTTCATGTGACTATCTTTGAATTAAAAGTGCTCAATCCATTACGAGAGCTTAATGAAAAATTTCAAAGTATAGGACTCTGGAAAGGCATAAACCGTTCCTCTCAGATTTTCCCGAATACCCTCACTTACGATTAATCGTTATCCGATCCTCAGACGGATGGTTATTGCATGTCGTGTCTTAACCCAAAGATATTATCTAAACATATAAAATGGAGTTTTAAGACTTTTTTCTAGGCTGATTTTAGTTTATTAGGTCCTTAGCCAATAATTCCTGGAGGGTGTGCAAAATTCCGTGCAGTGGCATTTCTCAGAATTCCAATTGGGCCGCCACCACTCACAAATTCATTAAACCTAATACTTCTGTTCTCTCTATATACAAGAACGAGGAATCTACTGAATGGACGCTTAATGTGATTTGATCATATACTTACCTCAAACCATATGGGCCGCTCCGGAAATCCAATATGGCCCAAAATCGTTAATTATGCGTAAATCATCCAATTGTTAGAAAAAGGCTGTTCTCCTTTTCCACCTTCGAGCTTTGTTTTTTGTGCACTACTATGACAACACTATTTGAACTATTGAAGTAAACAAGGTATCAAATATGCAGAGTCACAATTTGGCTTCTTTTGAAATATCAGCTGAAAAATGTCATGGCTAGGTCTCCAAACAAGGGGTAGTCCCGTTATTTCTTTCTCTTTGGCCGGAGGTCTTTTTGCGTGGTCAGATATTGCTTCCACATCTGCCCATCCTTGACGTCACTTATTACCTATTTTCTCTGAATAACCATCTTTTTGTAGCTCATCAAGATTTTTAGTCTACCACAATGTGACACTTTCACTTTGTATGCCTTACGACCATTATTTTAGTTTGTTTTGGTTGCTTGTTTCGTTTTTGAATTTAATTTTTGTTGTGTGTTGTTGGTTTCTTCTTTCCTTTTTGGCTCTCGACATTTTGTTTTTTAATTGTCTTGTTTTTTGTTTTATTTTTTGGTGGTGGTGTATATCCTTTGTTTTTGTAATGTGTTTTTGTTGTTTTTCTTCGTTTTGTTTTGGTTGGGCTGTACTGGAGCCTAGATTACTAACTTTTGACAATTTAATTATACAGGGGACTACAATTTGGCTATCGACGCAGTCTCAAGAAAACATTCTATGGGGTCATGCCGCATACAACCATGGGATACTTGAATTTGATCTGCGAACAGGAAATAGTAGGCGCGTGTTTCCTACCCGTAGCGTTCAGCCAATGTATGCTGATTCCAGAACAAGGTAGGTGTTGAAGAACTTAGCCCTATTAGTATTTTTATTTTATATATTATTTTTTAGGAGAACAACATTCACATTAAATGGTTAACATAGAGCTCCAGGCTCGTAGACAAAGGTCTACCTTGAGTTTTTTCAGCACAAAAGTAAGGACCTACATTTCAACCACACTCATCCATTCTTAATGATAAAACCTTTTACGTCTATCCTCTTTACTCTGAATCAGCTACGCTCTATGTATCGTATTAAGTCATTAATCTCTAACCCACGTCGTAATGACGTTATAATCCTAGTGATGCCAGAATGCATGGATGTTGTTTAATATGGGTAACAATATAAAGAACATTGCCGGTGTAAAGAAAATTGGTCCCCATGAGACAGTGTCCCAACTACCTTGTCAACGTGTACGGAATAAAAACCGTGACGTGCCTTGTATACCGAGGCATTTGGGTACAATGCTGAAACAAACGATGCATACATCACTCAATGGCGAACACAAGACGATGGGTGGGAGGACACTCAGTCACGCGGACACTGTAGTTTATGACACATGTGTCGAGAATAAGGAGTACTATGTTGTCAATAAAATGTAAACTCCTATAGTCCACCCAGGGTGCAGATCCCGGGGACGATCCAAACCACACAACGTCACGTCGTCCAGGGTGCTTAAGTAAAACAGGAGAGTTTTTTGGGATACTAAGTTCTCTTAAATGCACTTGATCGTTTGTGAGACCACCTACCGAGAAACGTTTCGAAGGTTTATTGGACAAGCAGGCACGAAAGAAAACCGCAAACGTTGTTTGATCTTGCCTGCTATCATAAATCATCCCTGATAGAAGACCATGCTTTGATTTTCTGTCATGCACGTCAGAAAAAATACCTACCATCATCTTATTACATAACGACGGGCTATTTAGGTTGTGATTTAATACATTGGAAGCCATTACAAATATGGGTCGAAAAGAATGAGGGCCGCTCTCTCTGGAACTGCTTAGTTCTTTAATGCCATGGTGGGGTCCAGGGCCAGATAAACAAATGCGTTTTTTTTCGCATGTGAGCCTTATTTCAACGCCCTTTCTTCTTTTTCCCCATTTTTTTTTTTTCTTTAAACAACTCGGGTGGGAGCACTCTTCCCGCCCACCCTGGCTACGTGCATGTAGTCCATCTGTCTATTGTGTATGCACCGCATCATTTCTTGCAATACGATACTCAATAGCCTTTTAAAATATAGACGGAACATTTTTTCTCTAATATTATTTTGGGTTTTACATAGGTACCTTGTGGTGCATCCTTTTGAAATATTGAAGGCCAGTTATAGTAACCCGCCAAACTACCGTACGGTACGGTCAGAGGACCCAGGCTACCCCGTAGCTGCATTTGCTGGTCACGGAACTCTGGGTGAGGTACTATTTAAGGAGATGAAATCTTAACCCTAAAAGGCTCGGGGGGCCCCCCGACATTTTTTTCGTATCTCACCTATTTGTTATTTTTTCACGCCGAAACTACATGACTCTTTTCTTTGAAGCCTTGCGCTCGATTTAAGACCATTTTGAACAAAATCGAACCTACGGTTATGACGCGGCGTTGCGTAATTGCACACTGCGTTCGAAGAAAAGCTATTTCCCATTGAAATTACACGGAACAGCAGAAATCCATTTTTTGGTGCTAAGCATACAGTTACACTATGTTTTATCTTATTTATTTGATTTATTTGTAGTAAGAGCATGTGTGCGCATACTTTGACACACATCATGGCCTAAAATTCAACTTTTGCTTGACAAAATGGCGAAAAACCATGAATTTTGCGATTTTTTTTAGATTTTCGCATTTTTGTATGACGTCGTCTCACAACGTGTTGAGACAATACGTTATGACCTTTATGGCTTGCCATAGACGGCATCGTTAATATGAAAATATTCCAACACTTGCACTCTTTGCCGTTCATTTCGACGTATATCCTCGCTTGTTTTTTTTTTTTTTTTATGGAAAACCGCCTCGTAATTTAATCACTTGTTTACATTTAGTTTCGAGATTGCAGAGCTAAACCCACTCCAACCCACATCATACTTACTTGCGCTGGTGTGATATTATTACAATACATTTGGAAAACTGGTACAAATATCAGATGAGCAAGTTTTATTGTATTTATTTACTACATCATTTATATAACAAAAGTAAATCATAATGGGCTGGTATTGACCCCTGTGGAACACTTTAGGTAATTTTCTGAAAGCTTGATTGGGTAGAATATAATTTTAAAACAATTTCAGCGCAATTCCTCGCACGTTGTAGTGTCCTAATTTATGAAGCAGTATGCTTATAATAGTATCAACTGTTTTACTATTAAAGTGAAGGTCGCCTTCCGATGTTCCACAGTGGTACTGATTTAACAATTGATTCAATTATCGCCACATATTGGTTCTTCCTAAAAATCAGATTGTTTCTCATTCAGTAATGTGATACTGTTGTGGTCTTTTTTTTCAGCTAATAAAGCGTTTTATATCCAAAACGTGCCTGTAGATGTAGGATGGATCATTTATTCCACCGACATAGATGCCAATACAGGATTTCAAAAACACATCCTGATTTCACCGGAAGATAAGAAAAAGAAATACTATGAATACTCTGCAGCCACTGCCCTCGACGGATTTTTGTACATTTATTATCCCGACACTAATGATATCGACAAGTTGGCATTGACATCAACGCTAACAACTGATCCCCCTATTTTGGATGACTATGATGTTGCAAGTGGTGACAATGTCCGTCAAATAGCTGTTGTTGAGGGTAAGAAGAACACACACACTAGTGATACTCAGAGGGTGTATTGACTCCATCCCACAATGCACCGATTTTGGAGATTTGCACCTCCATAAGGTCATTTGATTCCGAAAAAATCCTATACCCAACACATAAAAACCCTGACTTTTACTCTCATTTTAGCCCACCAAAGGCTAGTTTACAGTGTTCATCATTGCCTTCCCCAGCAAAAAAAGGTTATGGAATTAGTTTATCAATTGATTGACCAATATTGATTATTGTGACCGGAATAATGTCAGCCTGATACTAAATTTTAATAAGGTACTAAAAGATTATTTTCATACTTGAACAGGTGACCAATCAAATTTGCGATCGATCGACATTTGTAGAATTCAATTCACTAACAAACTCATTATAAATTTTGAAAACTCCGACACACACACACACACACACACACACATATAATCACTGTGATATAATCACTGTGATGAATCTTCTTGATTGATTCCATTAAATTCATAATGGAATTTCTATACAAAAACAATAATTATGACAAGCTATGTCATTTAACGTATGGTCCTCTGTCTTGGTATTAAACGTATTAAACAATCTTAGAGATGACCTTGTCTAAATGCTCTGAAAGAATTCAACCAAAAAAGAAATTTCAGAAAACTTCCTTTTCAGGATTCTGTAAACGGGCTGTTTCTAGAGATTGCTATAGACAGCCAGTTGTACAACGCATAACCTAATGAACATGTAAACTTCGCCCCTAACGTTTTATTATTATCATTATATTACATATGCTAATAACAACGTTACGATTAATTATTCGGAAGATAGAGTTATCTAGTACCTGTATATTAATATTCATATCTTTGTTATTCTAGTGGATTAGCTCGATAGTTCTGGGCTAAGGGGTGATAGTTGAATTATGGGTTACCATTTATAGATGGACCAAAATGATACCAACTCTGCTACCAGACACTGAAAACTTCCTGCAGATATACTTTCCAAAGTAGTTACTTAAGCCTGCTGATTTGCATAAACAAAATGGCCACCATTAAAAGTGCTCCATAACTAGTTCAGCCATAACCTGTCGTGTAGAAGGATTTTTTAGTGAAATAATGCTAAATGAACATGTTATGAAATGGCGGGAAACATGCATACACCTTCTGTTGCACATATTCCACACAGATGTTCTGTTATTGTATACAAAATTTTTCCTTTAAACTTTGACAAAGGTGTATGCATGTTCCCACCATTTATGAAGGTAGGAAAGCAACGTCAAGGTAAGTAAAGGTAAGGAAGAGAGATTTCACGATATGATGAGGTCGTTGTGATGAACATGGCCCTAAATTGACAGTACTGATCACAACTTGCATTTTAAGAGGTTTCATCCCTAACGATCCACATGGCAACCTGTAACAAAAACTTCCAATGGAAGAGCAATGCATTTGTGGGAAGCTTACTGGTATCTTCTCTTAATAGTAAGGTAAAGGCAACGTCTGCTGTGACAATCGGCGGACTCAGACCCGCTATCAATGTGTAGAGGTCAGTAGTTCATCATTTTAACTTTCAACTTTACAGCATTTGCAAATGATCAATGAGAAAAAAAAATATGCTGGGGTCGGCAACATTGCTGGAGGTTGTACCAAGGTTTGCCGACCGTGACTGACGGATTTCTTATATCCCAAACATATAGGTTGCGTGTAGGTGTGTGTGGCTAGGGTTCTACCTTTTTGCTGGTGGGATACAGCAATCAGAACCGGTTCGACAAACTGGTCGCTGGCTCATGATTTAGCGATCCCTATCAACCCTTCTCTGACAATCAAGCTGGGGATAACGCCTTCACTTATGATCCCGTTTTACAAGTTATCTATACGTGTGGATTCGGCAGAAAATTCAGCTGATATTGCTAGCATTGACCTCGATGGGAATAATAATGCAGCAACAGGATTTAAAGTTATTAGTACGTATATTAACATTTCTAACGACACTGTGCTTCGACATTACCCAGGCATTAAAATAGAGGGCAAGCATTAGTGACTTTACCAAATCGGCCCCACTTCATCTAGAGAATGGTCTCATACGCAAATATGCAAAATAAGTATTGTTGGCCCTTTTAACCAAACATTGTAAAACTACTTAAATTTATTGCATTCCTAGTTAGGTATAAATAAATGATTATTATTTAATGTAATCATTAAGGGGACACGGAGGTCTTTCTAAAATAATTGCTCCCCCCACTGGGGTTTGGGGATATTTATATGCTTACCAATGTAGGCCTATTGAATGTAGTTGAAATTTTGAAGGTGAATAAGCCGAAAAACGTCTTTTTTATGTAATAAAGTATTATAGTCTGGCACAGAGAAAATTAAGCATGTTCATACATTCCTAATGTCCCTTAACCTTCAAAAACACCTGACAAAAAATTACGGCGCGGATACCCTGCCTTGGGTTAGTGGGAAATTGCTAACGAACAACAAAAATACCGCCCCCACCTTTGCGGTGATTGTCGGATTTTCCTTAGGGCCCACGGCGCCGCATCTTTTTCTTGGGGGAAAAAGGGGGAAAATTGTTTTTTTTTGGGGGGGGGGGCAAAAGTGAAATTATGAGGGGGTAGTAGTATCAAATATTTGGAGATCAACCAAATTTGGCCCAAATCGCTGATTTTCCACAAAATTTGGTGGTGGTTGATGTTGGCCACACATCGCCCGAATTCTGCGAAAACTCCTCATTTTTCTTTTGGCCGTGGGGGAAAACTAGGGGGGGGCAAGAAAAAACATTTGGGGGTGAGGGCATGGGGGCGGGGCATCCCACCTTCCCACACCCCCCCCCCTCCCCCACCCCCCGCCCGGGCGCCGCACTGCTACGGACATTAGGGATATAGAGCGCCGATTAGGACAACTGGTAAATCTAGTTGTTGGTTTTCGTTTCTCTTATTTGTCCAAGAAAGCCTGAAACTTCTTGGTAGGTGTTCAACACAATCAACCTACCAAATTTTTAGAGAAGTGTGTATCTCGAAAATCTCCAGGTGTCCCTGTAAACAATAGAAACATTTGGTGGTGACGTTAACATAGTGTTTAACTGTTTTTGTCGGAAGTTAACATGCGAGGAACCAACTTGGCCCTGTTGTATTTTGAGGAATAACATTTTGACTCAAAAGATGGAGATACACCATGGCTTAAAATTCGAATCATTTATCCGATAATTACAAGAACACATTTGGAACCGAAATTGAAAATTTCATAGGTAACAACATCTCATATAATATACTAACACGACTGGGACTTGAAAAAAACCAATAGAGGTCTTCCACCTTTCGTATTAGCGGCATCTTGCCGGGAATGGTAAAGTCCATTCCAATTTCTGGAGACTTTCTAAATCTAAAGAACGACATGCATGTTAGATATGTATACATAAAAGTATGGGTCACACTTTGAATAGCACAAGTACTTTGAGGTCGGGTATTAAATTGATCTGAATGAGGAATACTACGGGAACTAACACCTTTTGTTATAGGTTATGCATGATTGAGGTGAAAGACCTCTATTTAATGATTTGTAAATATTACAGATGTCAATGCTGGGCTGCTATTGGACAACGAAGGAAGACGTTTGTATGTGGTGTATTGGGATACAGATTATCGCATTCAAGAATTTAATCTTGTGTCTGGATCGTCCAGAGAGTTGTTTACCAGTATTGAATTGACATTTTTCGGGAGTGCTTTTGACCAATTCCGAAAGTGAGTTTTATACACACACTGGACAAAAGTATTGCAACATGCAGGAAAAAGATTTCAAAATCACAAAATTATTTCAAATTGTACCATCGATTCTTAACCACATATGACGCGTTGAATGCCAAAGTGGTGTTTTCAAACAGATTCCTAGAGTACGAAAAACATTTCATTTGATTGTCATGTTCACTAAATATGGCAGATTAATAGAGCTGACGATCGATAACCGATTGCACCACAGAAGGAATACAGACACAAAAACGCCACATTAATGACTCCAAAATAGCCGCTAAATGAACTGTACGGGTTTGTTAGGGTTTACTCTAAATGTTTACGGGAAAGTGCAGTGTTTATGGACCGGAAATGAGATAACGTCAATTGAAGACAGTGGTCTTAAAATTGAGACATCCGCAATGTAATTTGAATGATAAATCCCGTGGTTCACGCATATCATGTCTGAATACGTATTCATATTCCATGACAAACAAGTTACCACGTGACCACTTTCCTGTCATTAAATTTCCTACAGCGATGGACTTGCTCTTATCTACCACTGACGTTATCTCATTTCCGGTCCATGCAATCGCTTCGTTTTTTCTTCCGTAAACAAAAAGTAAACCCTAACAAACCCGTACAATTCATATAGCTGAGCCATTTATGGCGTTCCTGCGTCGCCATTCCTTCTTGACTACAATCGACAAGTTGTCGTTAGTATCTCTTTAATCCGCTACATTTAAGCAATATGATAATCTAATCAAATGTTTTTTCGCGCTCTTTGGATTCTGAGGATTGAAAAACGCAATTTTGGCATTCACTACATAATATGTAGTCAAGAACTCCTGCTACAATTTGAAGTCCATTTTTGATTATAAAAATATTTCTCTGTATGTTGCAATACTTTTTGTACTTGTACAGTGTGTGTAGTTATCTGTATACAAATCACACCAAGTGGGACAGGCCTCTTTTGGTACTTATGTATAGCAAGTTCGCAATTCAGCCCTAAATAAGACAATTACCAACATAACTGTGAATAATATCAAATTTGAAAATTGGGGAGCTAATTGAAGGGAAATGATTTTGACGATTTCCTATCGGGAGTGAAATAAATTGTAATGCGCAATAAAAATTTGTGGTTATATAATTATTAAAACCCAGACACAAAACAAAACGCACTTATTTATACAATTTCAGACGCATCATTATGGCCGAAAATGATGGATTAGTATTTCTTCCAGTTGATGAATTTCATAAGCTGGACCTGAACGTTGTCGCTAAAGCAGTTACTCCCCATATAACCGATAGCGATCAGAGTTTTGAAATCAAAGGATTTGCTGTTGATAACGAAGGTAGGAATTGTAAAGAATTATTACATATTAATTTCTTTAAAAGATATGGAGAGCACGTGTGGTCTAGTGGAAAAGCGCATGACTCATGGGCATGAGACTGTGAGTTCGAGCCCCGCCGTGGCCTGGGTAAGACACTTTATCTCGCTTATCCCACTTTGCTGTTAGGGATAATTGGCTGCCGAATTTTCAATATGTGAAAATGTGATTTATCCTAGTGACAGCGGAATGTAAAGCGCTTTGAGACCTAATTGTATAAAGCGCTATATACACACTTTCTTTATATATTTCATTTATTTATATGATGCCAGCAACAAAGGATAAACAACAGAAAAAATGAAGTAAATGGCAAAAATACGTGTGTGTGTGTGTGTGTGTGTGATACACAGCACAGGTAGGTACGACGGGTATAATATTATGCCTTAGTTTATTCTTTTCGTTTCTGGTGTTTTCACTAGATGATCGAGTATATTTCGGCGCTTACTTTTTCGTTTCGGATAAATTTGAGTTGAGGTCCGTGAGCATGTCCGATTTCTACTCTGGTTCCGTGACGTGGACATCAATGGATTTCCTAACTAACAAGTTTCAGCTAATTAGCCAAGATGTTTTCAATAATAAAATCTACGGTTTCAGTAATGCCGATGGTCTAGTGGCATTCGACACCAGTGATTTGTCTCAAGGAGCGACGAGTATTAAAACGGACTTGTTTGAAATGGTTGGAAGTGATCCAAATAACAATGATGTAGATGATATTGCACTGATTACAGAACGTAAGGATTTTATCATTCTAATTTCGAATTTAAACACACCTTCCTAAGTTGACTATTTTGTAAAAAGGTCTGAATGGCTGTACAATATGACTTTCCTTTTCTTCTCTTTTGGAAAACAAGTCATTGACAGAAATGTTAAAACATTGAATTAAACCCAATTAAACGCATCATATTTTTTCAACAAACAGTTACCACTTTTACTATGGAGAGTGGCGACTCACTACGTGTGGAAGAAAACGATGTATCTTTTACTTTCAACGTACTTAGAAATGGCTTCAAAGGTGATGTCGGCAGAGTCGGTAAGCTGTAATGATATCGCTATGATATTATGGACCCTGCTTAATTTATAATAACGAGCTATCTAATACCTGTTATTGTTGTTGTTGTTATCGTTGTTGTTATCGCTGTTGTTGCCGTTTTGTGTGCCGTTTGTAGTGATCGGTGTTGTTTTGTAGGTGGAGAGGAGGGGAGACGGGTTTAGTTTTTTTAACCATTTGTATTGCTTTTTCTTCACCAATAGATCTGGTTGTCGCGTTCCAACTTCATCTTCGAATGAAGACGCCCTTTTCCCAAAGCAACCAAACTTAACATCACAGCAGAAGAGACAAGCAAGACGGTGACAATCGGTAATTCATGATGGACCCAGTAGTCCGGTAAAGCCGGACTGCTATTTGAACTCAGGCTAGAGAACCCAATTAAGGGCTTTGTTGAAGGAATGGAATATCAAAATTAATGCTTGAAGATGACGATGTCCAAGTCCACATGATCGATAAGGTCTAAAATGGTGTAATGGTATCATTAATAAACTTCTTCTTCTGCGTATGAGGCAGCAGTAAATGGTTGTAAACGTTGGAGCAATCACTTGTGATTGGTTGGGGTTTGAGATATCTGTATCAACCGGCGGAGAAGGTAGGCACTCATGAGAATGTGATCTCGCAGTTCTGTGATGGAGAACCACATTGGCAGGCTGCGATGGCCGCAGCCCCATCTGTGCATATTGCTATTGAAGCGGACAGCCCCTGTGCGAATCCGTTTAGGTGACCCATTGCCTTGCGTGGATATTGCTGCCAGGGGGTAGTTAGTCTTAGGTGTATTAAGAGTTGATCTGGTCTTGGAATGTCTAGCCAGGCAGTATTCAATGGGTCTTGTAAGATGTTGAATGGGGAACTGGAGAGTTTAGCAACGTGTCGGCAGAAAGGTCGGAGAGAGCGCAGTCTCTGTCTAACGAGTTGGTTTGAATCTTTGACAGGGTTATGCAGCCGGTGCTTGTTGTCCCAGCAGGGCCTTATTCACTAATTGGTGCGAGTGGTGCTCCCTCCAAAGCACTGGTAGAAATTCAGATGGAGTTGGGGCGGAGGCAGCCAGTTAGGGTTCTCGTCTCGTTGAGTACCGTCTGTTCTAGCTCTTTGTGTGAGAGCTGTTGCACCAGCTGGGGCTGGCATATTCAGCAGTGTGTAGACCAGAGCCAAGGCCAGGGTGCGTAGGGTCGTGGGAGGCAACCCAGGAAGATTCCAGCAAGTCTGCACAGGGGGTTATTCCTCCAAAGATACCTTGGCGCAAGGGACGAGAGGTGAGATGCCGGTGGTACAGGTAATGTGCCGGCCAAGCTTCACTCCCAAGTATGTTAATGAGGATTGTATGGCAGAGGCGCTCCATGGAGGTTGATTTGACTTGGCGCATGAGCTCTGGTGTTGTGTTGAGATGGAAGGGCCAGAGTAGAGTGTCTTGGCTTCGCTCAGCGTCAGGCTCTCCAGTCTTGAAATATGCTGCAAAGTAGGGCCATATTTGCAGTAAGTGTGATTGGTCTACTTTTGTCCAATTGCTGTCCGAGTCGAGGAGGGCAAGATCGTGGGCGTAGCCATATGTTGATGTTGTTTGAGGGTATATACGATGATATAACAAGTTGAACAACATAGGAGCCAATAAAGACTTGTGGTACACCGTTCCTCAGGAAGACGCAGGACGACTATCTAGGCCCGTCACTGGTCTTGAGAATAAAGCTACGGTTTGCAAGCATGTTACATATGAATTGTACAAGGTGACAATCGGGGACGGTCCTGAGAAAGCTTGAGTGTCAAACCCTGATGCCACACGGGGTCATATGCTGCAGTAAGGTCCACCAAGATGGCACCTGCCTTACAGCGCCTTTTCAAAGCTTTCCTCAATATCATTCGGGTGGACAGTGCTCCGGCCACGGCGAAATCCTGCGTGTTCGTCAGGCCGATGGGGTTCGACGACGGGCTCCAGCCGGCCAGGACATCCTCCAAGGAGTTGAAGTAGAACACACAAGTAGTGATATTGGACGGTAGTTCTAGGGTTGTCGACAGGCTTGTTTGGTTTGGGGAGGGAGAGTGATAGTAGCTCTCCTGCCAGATATGGGGTAAGGGACGGGTGGTAAGGAACAGGTGTAGAATGATATTGCCACTGATCGAACGTAGGATTTATCATTCTAATTTCGAATTTAAACACACCTTCCTAAGTTGACTATTTTGTAAAAAGGTCCGATGCTGTACGATAATACTTTCCTTTCTTCTCTTTGGAAAACAAGTCATTGACAGAAATTGTAAAACATTGAATTAACCCAATTAACGCAATCATATTTTCAAACAAACATTTACCACTTTTACTATGGAGAGTGGCGACTCACTACGTGTGGAAGAAAACGATGTATCTTTACACTTCAAACTACTTAGAAATGGCTTCAGGTGATGTCGGCAGAGTCGGTAAGCTGTAATGATATCGCTATGATATTATGGACCCTGCTTAATTATATAACGAGCTATCTAATACCTGTTATTGTTGTTGTTTGTTGTTGTTATCGTTGTTGTTATCGCTGTTTGTTGCCGTTTTTGTGTTTCCGTTGTAGGTTATCGTTGTTGTTTTTTTGTACGTGGGGAGAGGGAGACGGCTTTAGGTTTTTTTTTAACCATTTGTATTGGTATTTTCTTTCACGCAATAGATCTGGTTTGTCGTTCCAACTTCATCTTCGAATGAAGACGCCCTTTCCCACAACAACAACATTAACATTCCCAGCAGGACCCAAGCAAAGAGGTGACAATCGGTATTCATGATGACCACGTAGTCGACGCGGATGCATTATTTGAACTCAGGCCTAGAGAACCCAATTATGGCTTTGTTTGAGGAAGGGAAATATCAAATTTAATGCTTGCAGTGACTATTGTAAGTCCATTGATCGATAATGTAAAATGATGTATGGTATCATTAATAAACTTCTTCTTCTTGCGTATGAGGCGCAGCTAAATGTGTTGTAAACGTGGAGCCAACTCAGCGTTGATTGGTTGGGTTTGAGATATCGGTATCCACCGGCGGACGAAAGGTAGGGGCAACTCAGAGATGTGCTCCGCATTTTTGTGATGGAGACCACATTGACATGGCTGGCGATGGCCGCAGCCCCATCTGTGCATATTGCCTTATTGAAGCGACAGGACCCTGTGCGAATTCCGGGTTTTAAGGTTGACCCATTCCTTGCGTGGATATTGCTGCCAGTTTGTAGTTCCTTGTCTTAGGTGTATAGAGAGTTGATCTGGTCTTGGAATGTCTAGCCAGGCTGTATTCCATGTCTGTAAGATGTTGAATGGGGAACTGGAGAGTTTAGCAGCGTGTCGGCAGTAAGGTCGGCGAGAGCGCAGTCTCTGTCTACGGAGTTGGTGGGATTCTTTGACCGTGTTATGCAGCAGGTGCTTTTGTCCAGCAGGGCCTTATTCACTAGTTTGTGCGAGTGTTGCTCCCTCCAAAGCACTGGTAGAAATTCAGATGGAGTGGGCGGAGGCCAGCCAGTTATGGTTCTCAATGGTCTCGTTGAGTACCGTGTCCAGCATCTTTGTGTGAGAGCTATTTGCACCATTGCTGGGGGCGGCAGATTCAGCATCTTGTAGACCAGAGCCAAGGCATGGTGCGTAGGGTGTTTGTGGCACCCCCATGAAGATCCGCTGTCTGCACAGGGAGGTTATTCCTCCAAGATACCTGGCGCATAGGGACTAGAGGTGATGCCGGTACGTAAGCTTGCCGGTCAGCTTCACTCCCAAGTAGGTTGGTGTGGATTGTATGGCATAGCCTCTCCATTGAGGTTGATTTGAAGCTGCGATTAAGCCTCTTGGTGTTGAGGTGGAAGGCAGTAGCGTTTCTTGGCTTCGCTCAGCTTCAGTCTCCACGCTTGAGAATATGCTGCAAGTAGGGCCATGTCCGTAGTAAGTGTCGTTTTCTACTTCTGTCCAATTGCTGGCCGAGTCGAGGGAGGTCAAGATCGTCGCGTAGCATATTGTCAGATTTTGTTTTGAGGTATAAAAAACAATCGCTGATATACAAGTTGAACGCATAGGAGCCAATACAGAATATTGTGGTACACCGTTCCTCAACGACGCCGACTACTACTGCCCACACTGGTCTTGAGAATAAAGCTTCGGTTTGCAAGCATGTTACATATGAATTGTACACCGGTGACGGTCCGGGGTGGTCCTGAGAAGCTTGCGTGTCAGGCCCTGGTGCCCCACGTGTCATATGCTCAGTCAAGGCCACCAAGATGACGCCTGCCTTACAGCGCGTTCAAAGCTCATTCCTCCTCAATATCTCTGGTGACATGCTCTCCGGCCACGGCGAAATCTTGCTTGTTCGTCAGGCAGTTGGGTTCGACGACGGGCTCAAGCCGAGCCAGGATCATCCGCTCAAGGGAGTTTTTGAAGGAGACACACAGAGTGAGATGGGCGGTTGTTCTTAGGGTGTCGACAGGCTTGTTTGGGGAGTGCGATGATAGTTAGCTCTCTCCAGATCTTGGGTAAGGACTGGGTGGTAAGCATAATGTGTAGAAAACTCCTGGAGCCATCTAGAATACGTGGGCCGAATTGCACCAGGAACTCTGCTGGTATATTATCAGGCCCTGGGCCTTTCCACTTTTTAGTTGGCTAATAGCAGAGGTAAGCTCATCTAGTGAGAAGGGGTGTTGAAGTACCGTCCACGCGGGGACTCGACGGAGTTTGGTGATATCTTTTTTGACCAGAGCGAGTGTGATCCTTAATTATCAATGTTCTTGAAACGACCATTGGCGAGGAGTTGCTCAGCAATTGAGTTGGCAGCACTGGACATTTCGATGGTTGGAAATTTCTGCCGTGAGGGGTTTTATAGGGCCCTTCCTGCTGGAGGGGGTGAAGTCGATTCCTTGGACGTCTCATCCAGCGGCTCGCGGCGGATCGTTTCCTGTCCAAAGCGTGTGTCAGGTCTGAAGCCTTGGATGACGCTTCTTCCCCGGGTTCAGAGTTCAGGAAGTATTGCTTATAAAAGAGTATCACATTCCTCATCCAGGATGGGATTTATAAAACTGCGACGACAGCCACGTGGAATGTCTTTCTTTGCTATATTAATAAGAGTTGACACAGTGCTGTGTCGGAATGTTCCAGGTTGGAGAGGTTGGTGTGCGGGATGGTTGGGTACTTCTGAATGCCACCAGGTTCTTTAACTGGCCCCAGTCTGCCTTGCGGAAGTTCCACCTTTTCAATGGCTTGTGGTATAGGCTTTAGCAATGCTCTCATGAGCGAACAGTGATGGTCTGTGTTGGGACTTCGGAAAAGGCGGTCGAGAAAGAAAGTACGGTGAATGGAGGATGGTGTCCAGTTTGCAAAGCGAGTCAGGGTTTGGAGACGTATTCCACCTTCCGGAGTTGTTGATAAACGAGTACGTGGGTTGGTTAAGTTGGCCAACCATATATAGGAATGAATAAGCGCAACACACGTAACCATGAAGATTAATCCGTACAATAACCCACGTACTCGAACACAATGGTGACTGGCTAACTTCGAAACCGTGGGATGAACCCAAGTATTGGCGGTGTTGGCCAAACCTAGAAGCAGCGTATATACATGTACAATAGATACATGCAACAATAGAAACGATCAAAATGTCACGGTATTTTTTCAGATGGTGCACCCCCTCATCGTCCCGGTCAGTGTCAGAAATCGTCTACAATACATTTCGGCATCGAGTTGCGGAAATAGCCAATTAACTCTCTTGTAAAACTGGTCTTATTATCATTGTTACAGTTATCTTGTAATAACACTTTGTTCAAAAGTAACGCCTGTGACCTCGCCTTCTACGTGGTCAATGTACAACGCACCTTTCTACTCTTTCTCTCGTCTCGTTGATCATGGCTTGAATGTGCCATAAAAAGCAAGAGTCCAATTTGAGTAAGGTTCTGGTCACTTTTGAGCCATTAAATCCGTAACCAATTTCCGACAACTCGTTGCCAAAATTTCTCAGGCGA
>JAMKCH010005004.1:0-33485 GCA_023653785.1 Ophioderma brevispina
AAATTTATCCTCTATGGGCTGCCTTGCATGATAAAAGGCTTTAATAAGAATATACATCGTTGAATTCAGCCTTAGGTAGTTCAGGCTTGTGGTCATGAGGTATCTTGTATGTCACATGTATGTTGCCATTTTGCTAAATTCAAAAGAGAGCTGCGGGGCAAGATTTTTTTCACCAGACCCCAGAATAACCCGGTTATCCGTCCACGCCCCGACCCGACCAGATAAGTAAGGGCAAACCCGCCACCGACCCGGACCGGTTAGCTTTTTTCATGGACCGGACCGCGTATTTAGAGACCAGACCGGATTGCTCACATCATTCCCCGGTAGGAACGAATCCATGGGAACGTGAAGTTGTTGACAGATTCAATTTCTTGGTGTTACCGCGCTACTTGGTATTTACCGTTATGTTCAAAAATTGATTACGGATAACTGCGCATTGCCATTTTCTTGGTCAAGTTTAGTTTACATTTTCCGAAATCCGAAGTACAAAATTGTCAAAAAGTGTCGGTACTAATGTTAGGACTATATCAATGAATGCGAAATGTGAGGAGAAGGACTGATGGAACCTTGCCGAGTGGTTGTAAATTTCGTTTTGACATGGGGGGGATGGGGTTGATTGAAAATTTATGAATGAGTCGGGGTTGGGTTGCCGAAGATCCATTAATAGCAAATCGTTCGCGCAAAGCGACTCTACAATTTGCCATTCTAGAAGCTAAATCGTTAAATGGTGATTTACACTAGAACAAAATGCGCGCAAGGTTGCGAAATTTCCATTTTTAAACTAAAAATGTAACTATGAGATTTTTTGAGTAAAAAAAGATAGTGTTATGAACGGGCTCCACATTGGGGGGATTTGGATTTTATGATATGGATTTTTTCTATTGTTTAATAATGAAATTAAACAAGCTGCTGTTGTCGTGAAGGGCGCCGCACTATGTATACAAGCCCCATTCGGCGTAGTTTTTCGCAGAAAAGAAGAAAATCCTAGACTGGCCTTTTTCAAGTTTGTCAAATCCCTAGAAGGGTCAGGTTTTATCTTTCAAATGAAGGCCAATGTTTTAAATTTCAACTCAGAACAGATTCAGATGCGACTTTGTCCGACTCAGGGAATTCGGCTGTGCTGTTAGTGGTATGTCTTACTCCCCCTGGTCCGACGTCTTCGCTGGTTTCGCTCGTTTTCTTCAAGATTACAGGGAATACAAGTTTTCCAGGAACCAGAGAACATCTTCAGCCCAGGTGCTGTGAAGAGATCAGTGGGGGCGAAGGCCGCAGGGGCTTGTTTGCTATATGTTATTCAAAGATAAGGTGAAAACTCGGAAAACTCGCGAATCTAGTGTCAACATGGATAAAACACTTGGATTATTTTAACTTGAAAATGGATTTAAAATCCATAATGAGGTCATTAAATTTACGCAGATTGTAACTATGTGTCACTGGATGTAGTGGAAAATGATTTCAGACAAACCAGTTTTGAGAAATGGGGCGGGCCCTCCCGATACTGCATACTAAGTCTTAAGGTCGAACCGTCGCTGGGAAAAATGCGACGGTGATGAGTGAGGTTTGCAGAACTGCAGAACTAGATGAAACGAGGACAATCCCAGATATACATTTTATAGACAGGTATTGGTGGCTCTGATTTTTACACAGCTTAAACTTATTTTCCCGGACAGAAAGCCACAGCCCCGACCCCTCCAGATACACGCAAAGATCCCCGATCGGACCGGGAATAATGTGCCTAAAAATGCACCCGACACGGTTTCGGTCCGGTCCGGGTCGGTCCGGTCCGCGGGAATTTCGGGGATCGGGGTGCCCCGCAGGGCTCTATTCACAAGCTTCTTTAATGTTGGGGAACAGATATTTCTCATAGCTTCGACTGAAGGAAAAATGTAAATTAACATAAAGTACCTAGATAGACATTTGACTCCTCCCAGCATTCACCATTAAAGATACAGTCAATTTCTTGTTAGCTAGGTCTTTTTAGGCAGTAAGAGGTAATAATCTCAGACATTATTCTTGATTTTTCTCAAGACCAGACACCATTGTTTGGTGAGAATTTGCTGCAAGTCCTCCTTGTGGCTCATGTATGGTTATCAGGCCCCAAATTCCATGTGGAGAATTGCAAATAAAGACACTCACAATATTGGTAATTACCATTGGAGAATTGCATAAAGACACTCACAGATATTGGTAAGTACCATGTGGAGATTGCAATAAAACACTCACAGATATTGTAAGTACATTTGGAGAATGCATAACGAACCTCCACAGATATTGGTAGTACCATGTGGAGAATTGCATAAGACACTCACAATATTGGTGAGTATACCATTGGAGAATTGCATAAAGACACTCACAGATATTGGTACGTACCATGTGGAGAATTGCCTAAATACACTCAGCATATATTGGTGAGTACCATGTGGAATTGCCATAAAAGACACTCACAATATTGGTAAGTACAATTGGAGAATTGCATAAAGACAGATATTGGTAAGTACCATGTTTAGAATTGCTCAAACACGCACACAATATTGGGAGTACCATGTTGATACATTTGCATAAAGACACTCAACAGATATTGGTAAGGTACGCATGTTGAGAATTGCATAAGACCACTCACATATATTGGTACGTAACCCCCCATGGGTATAATTTCATCAAGACCACTCACCGATATTGGTACGTACCATGTGGAGATTGCATAAGACACTCCCAATATTGGTAATACTCATTTGGAGAATTGCCAAAGACACTCACAGAGATTGGTAAGTACCATGTGGAGAATTGCTAAAGACCAACTCACAGATATTGGTGCATTCCCATGTGGAGATTGCATTAAGACACTCACAGATATTGTGGTACCATGTGGAGAATTCATAATACACTCACAGAAATTGGTAGTACACTGTGGGATATTGCTAAAGACACTCTCACGATATTGGTGAGTACCATGTGGAGAATTGCATAAAACACTCACAGATAGTTGGTAAGAGTACCATGTGGAAATTGCATAAAACACTCACAGATATTGTGAGTACCATGTGAGAATGCATAAACGACCCTCACATGAGATTGGTGATTACCATGTGGAGAATTCATAAAGACACTCACAGATATTTGGTGATTCCCATGTTGAGAATTGCAATAAGACACTCACGAGATTGTTGAGTACCATGTGGAGACATGCTAAGAACACTCACAATATTGTTAAATTACCTGTGAAATTGCAATAAAGAACACTCACAAGATTTGGTAAAGTACCATGTGGAGAATTTCAGAAAGACACTCCCGATTTTGTAGGGACCAGGTGGAGACTTGCATAAGGAGACAACTCAAGATACCACTTGGTAAGTACCCTGTGGAGCATTGCATACAGACCACCACGATAATTGGTAAAGTCCCATGTGGAGAATTGCATAAAGAGCACTCAACATATCTTGGTGAGTACCATGGGGAGAATTGCATAAAGACCCTCACAGATCATTGGTGAGTTACCAATGTGGAGAATTGCAATAAGACACTCACAGATATTGGTAAGTACCATGTGGAGATTGCATAAGACACTCACATATATTGGTAAGTCATGTGGAGAATTCATAAAGACCCCTCACCGATATTGTTAATGTACCATGTGGAGAACTGCATAAGACACTCACAGATTTGGTGAGTATTGAATAGCATGAGTAGAGTACTACCAAAACACAGTATTCACTTGAAACTTAAGGTCCTTCATACTTCCACTGCAATGCAGTGTCGGCTGCTGCACTGCCGATATATCAATTGCTTTCTGCTGCAACTTGATGCAACCACTGCAATGCCATTAAACAATTGTACCTTTGTTGCAGTACTGCACTGCGTTGCAGTACTGCTTATCCAGCAAGCATGCACTGCAGTGCAGTTGAAGTTGACGGCCGTTACTTGCATTGTAGAGCATGAGTTATGGTGCATGTATTGTTTTTTGTTACAGTATCTGCTATTAATGAGCTCATTTGCATATTTAAAATATTAATCCACTCTTCCACTAATGCCCAGTTAAGAATTCAATTGTGTGGGGTATTAGAGCATGATAATACCTATTGTAACATCTGTGAAATAAAGAGGTTACTGGTTGCAAACAAACTTTTTTTTCTAATGTTTGCTTAAGACAACATGTTAAGCTTTGATTTAAAAAGTAACAAAAAACCTGTTTGAACCTCTATTGCCTCATCATTTATTCACTTCAATTTTGTCCTTACACCCACTGCCAATGACATATGTTCAAATTGACATTTGCACCAACGCCTGAGTTTTTTACCGCTCCCCCGCCCCATTCGCCTAAATAATTACTAATCCAATTGACCTTGTAACCTCCCACCCCCTATACATACACTTGTTTACACATTTTATTTCCGGGAAAAAAATGTTACAGCCAACCAACCGCCACTCTGAAATAATTGCCAGAGAAGTCCTGGATATTTCCCTTGGCTTCTGACCGCTCCCGCCACCAACCGGGGCTTAACACACCCCCACCACCCCCCCACCCCCAGAACTCAGTAACATTCGGGGACTTTGCACTTGTATTCTGCCACAATCCAAACTCCCCAATGAGAGCTTTCGTGATGAGGTGTCGCAACCGCCCATCGCCCCCCCCATTCCCAGACCTATCTGGGTCCTCAATGTTGACAGGTATGTTTTGACTTTGAAGTTGAACAGTGAGAAGAGAATCAAATTATTAAAGAGAGACACAAACATGATAGCCTTAGTATTTATATTGAACAGCCAGAACGTGGCCATGCAATTCCTGGGGATTTAGACAGTCAGGTCAACACTTGTTCTCCAAGTCAGCCATTGTGAAGAACAGTACAAGACGATGGCTGAGTCACAACAGGTGCATAAAGACGGGAGTCTATGTGGCCACATCTCAAGATTATAGAAGCATCATAGAGGGTCTTCAGGTAGGTAATCACAGGTGGTAAATCGGTTCACTGTGACAGAATCTATATGTAACGGCCAGGGATGATAACAAAGATCAACAGAAGACGGTGTGTCAGCTTAGTGGTCTCAAAACAAGACGGTTTTTTTTTTAGCTGAGGATGAAGGGTGTAATATTGAATTGCCGATAATTACATGTGAATTACAACGATAAAGTGAAAATGGTACGTTGAATTAAAATCATAATCATTCCAAGACAAATCAAGTGAACGTGGTGATTAGTAGCAAATGATGCTTTCATAGAGTGGGGTAAAAACATGTAGTGTGAGCCCCAGACCGCTCGAGAGTTGCGTTACAATTTATAACAAGCCATGTGCTCTGTGTATATATTATAATATTGCCAAATGTACTGTCTGTCTGTTGTGTCTGTCGCCCTTTTTTTGTAGGCTGGGGGTTGTACTGTCACAAATGGTGGGTGGGTGTAGCTTGCTGGCCGGGCAGATCAAGTTTGATGGGTTAGCAGATATGCATCCCACAAGCCGGGTAATAACAAAACATTTATCAAACAAAAGTAGTGCTTTAAAAAAAGTCAGGGATCGCGAAACCCGGGTGTTCCACCCCACCCACCAAGTTTTTGACCGTACAAACCCCCCCAGCCTCCGAGAAAAAGGGCGGAGAGACACAGATACATGTGGCCTGCTTATAATATAGATATTCAGAAAGTTGTCATTATAATTATTTGTATTCAAAATGCAGTGTTATCTTTGTATTGCATGCAGTCCTAAGATTTTTGTATTGGAATGCAGTGCTTATGTGTTATGTTGTTTCTTTGTAGGATATGTGTATTGCTTGAGGATCAGTTAAAGGCCCCCCCTTGGTACAAGCTGAGCTCCAGTGTTAGTTGATTGTTGCATCGCCCAGAATACTCTTCCCACCAAATACAGAAAGCAAGAACCAAATGTGAACGCGGTTGCTTTATTAGAAGTATTGTGCTATTCAAAGGCATAAGCCACAGGGAAACGTGAACTTATGAATTAGAATGCAACTTATGGAATTATGAATACGGATTCTGGGTAAATCTGTTTCATTAATATTTTAAGGTTTAAAAATTATAATTGTTCAAGTGATCTGCAACGCCAAGTTAATTAAACGTTTATACTACCAGTACCAGTGGCATTGGCTAACTATTGAATAATAATTGGGTCATTTATTTTTACAACATTGGGTGACTCGGACACAGGGACTTGGACTCGGACTCTGATACTAGGGACTCGATGGGGTGGACTCGACTCCCGCACTGCCTCTGACCCTGCTCATCCTTACACTTGATATCCTTGATTGGGGAAATTAAAAAACCCCTCAACATTTCCCTAAAAATGTCAACATTTGGCCATCTTGGGGGTGCTGACCTTTGATGCTTTGGTGTTTGACCTTTATAAGAGTTATTTTTTGTTGAGTTGTGGATGGAGTTCATCGATGACTTTGTTTTTTAGAATTTTTGAAGCATTATGGTGAAGTTCATCCCAAGTTGATTTTTGGAATGTTTGTGGACAATATATTTCGGGCCCCAACAAAATAGAGCAAAAATTCATTTTGGTGAGTGGCAGGACGGTTGCATTGTTTTAAGTAGGGTGGTTTAATGGTGTCCCGGATTTAGGGGAGTGGTGACTATATTAAGGGGTGGGTCTGGTGCAGTTTTAAGTTGTCACTTCGTACAAAACTTACAATAATATTTTCATGGTTAAATTAAGCAAGTAATTGAATGGTATTTTATACTGGTGAAACACCCATTTGGAATGCCATTGTAGTTCTTGTACACTTGTTTGCATCTGCTCGGTTTTGTTTGGCCAATCCAGACTCCGAAATTATAACTACACTAAAACCCATACGAAAAAAACTCCTCTTGTACTTGCCTGTCTTTAAAGGTAAGACTCCTGAAATTAGACTATACACTAAACCCATTACTCCTCTTGTACTTGCCTGTCTTTAAAAGTAACTCCTGAAATTAGACTATACTAAAACCCTTACTCCGCTTGTACTTCCTGTCTTTAAAGGGAAGGACTTCCTAAATTATAACTACACTAAACCCTTACCCTCTTGTACTTGCCTGTCTTTAAAGTCAGAACTCCTGAACTTAGACTATACTAAAACCCCTTACTCCTCTTGTACTTGCCTGTCTTTAAAGGTAGACTCTGAAATTAAGACTACAACTAACCCATTACCGTCTCTTGTACTTGCCTGTCTTTAAAGGTAGACTCCTGAAATAGACTACATACACTAAAACCCTTCCTCCTCTTGTCCTTGCCTGTCGTTAAAGGTAAGACTCCTGAAATTAGACTATACTAAAACCCATTACTTCTTCCTCTTGTACTTGCCTGTCTTTAAAGTAAACTCCTGAAATTAGACTCACTAAAACCCATTACTCCTCTTGTACTTGCCTGCTTTAAAAGGTACGACCCTGAATTAAGACTAATACTAAACCCATTACTCCTCTGTACTTGCCTGTCTTTAAAGGTAAGACCTCCTGAAATTAGACTACACTAAAACCCATTACTCCTCTACCCATTTAACTCTTGTACTTGCCTGTCCTTTAAAGGTAGACCTCACTGAATTTAGACCACACACACTAAAACCCATTACTCCTCTTGTACTTGCCTGTCTTTAAGTTAATCAAACACACAGAGACTTCTTGAAGAGAAGGAGAGAAATTGTGCATTAAAGTGCTACAGACACTCAAGGAAATGACGTTGCATAGACTATGGTGAAAAGGTAGGTTTTTCCAATACTTCTTGTAAGATACCACTGTAACAAGTTGACTAAGCAACAGAATTGCCAATCTTTTGCGAGTTCAGGACGGTGACTATTTATAAGAACCTTAGTTTATGTGTATTTCATGTTGTTAACAGCAGATAAAACGGAATAGGCATACATAAATGACAAAATACCTTTGTTAAGTCATGTTACATATTATATTGTGTATAACCAAAATTGGTCCTTAGTAGCAGGGGTCCCTCCCCTATTACCCACACATGTTCATTTTTCTAAAATGCATAGAAGCCATTCGCCAACCTTAAGAAGGGTCATTGCCTTTTTTCCTAATAGCCTTGTCCCCCAATCCCAGATTATACGGAAGTGGTCAAAAATTTTAATTATCTGAAGAAAAGTACTATTTTTCTCATTTACCCTGTGAAATCTTGGGTAAAGATGTTTCATTTGGAAGTTATCAGCGCAAATATGCTCCATTTTAGTCGACCATTATTAATTTTACACAATACTCTATGGGCTTACAAAATAACATTTTTTAGCTTCGCATCAAAAGCGGATTCAAAGATCAGTGCAAAACTTCACAGGTGGGGTTTTGGGTGAAGGTCATTCCCTCAAGATAATGATGTTATATACTTAAATCGGGCCATCCCCCTTACTTCCAAAAGATCAATTGACTTGGATATGCATTTTAAAGGGCATCTTGTGATCCACAGCCTTGTCCCCCTGACTTACCTCAAAGAAGTTGAGATGTTTATATCATCTGAACTGTTAGACTTAGTAATCCACATGCACCTAATCTTAATGCAGATTTGGGGTGTCTGTAAGAAATTTGTAATTTTGTATTTTCTGTCCATAAATGGACAAAAATTACAGCACAGTGGCCTATGGGAGTGTGGGAAAAAAGAAGTTGCTCATAACACAAATATCGCAAGACACATCAACTTAAAATTTGGTGAATAAGCTTTTTCATGGATATCTAGTGAAAAATGATTAAAACACCAGGTGCTCGAATCACCAAATGCACCTATATGAGCTGTAATGATTTGTACAGTAAGAGCCCATATGACTATTCTACAAATAGTTTCTGGTAGCTAAAACCCAATATTTATGCGTCTAGTATCATATGGGAAGCATTAAGCCCAATACTTGCTGATGACAGTGAGAAGAAATATTCTTATGATACCAAATTCTTGGATTTGATGTTATGAACTGGCCCGTATCCAGGAGTGGGGGTGTGTTAAAAAAATTAGGGTATTTTTATGTTTTTTTCTGAAAAACAGGTTAAAATTTCGTGTAAAAGTTCCACTTTTGCCAAATAGGTCCCTTTTTTTTGGGGGGGGGGGGGGATTTGAGGGAAAAATCAACTTCTCAAAAAAATTGCCTGCCATAGAAAAAATCCTGGTTATATGGGCCTGTTTGTGAGTTGTGGGGTCAAGGCTGAGGATAGGGTAGTACATTTTATAATTGTTAACAAACTTCTAGATTGAGGATAGCGTTTGAAATTCATTTATCTGGAATGCATCTTAATCACAAGTAATTGTTTATAGTAAGGGTCATTTAGAAGCAAACACACGTGCAACACACCTGATTGGCATATTCTTAACTTCATTGGCATGTTTCAAATCTTTCCTTCTTTAACTCATAACCCTGTATGTTAACAAGAAGACAAGGATGGTTATTTTATTTTCAAAATTTAGTTTATTAATAGATTGATAAGACTTAGTACTTTGAGAATATCAGGAGGGTGTTGAACTTATAGTACCATGTTGGATAAGGTTTTAATTTAAAAAAAAATACAAATTTCATTAAATTTATTACTGATTCATAAAAATCTTTGGGGTATTTAATTTGTTGTGAGTCATGGAGATTTTTTTTAATTTCATTAAAACAAAAACTAAAATTCGTATAGTGTGGGTGGTTTTAACCGATTTCATTGTATGATGTTGGTTTAGGGTTTTCATTTCAAATTTATCAAAGCGCAAAAAAAAGGAAATGTAAGTAATAATTCGGATGATTTGTCTCCACAGTTTGAAGTGTAAAGCTGCTACAGAAATGGATTTCATTTCATCAGGAAATAAAGAAATTTCTTGTTAAATTTGAGATGACATAGCAACCCTGCATCAAGGGTATCCAAGGAAAATAGGAATTGCTCCTAATCTGAAAGACTTAGCAAGCCTACACAAATGTGTAACTTTTCTCACAAAGAAATTTTCTTGATAAATTGAAGAGAATTTGCAAGCCTGCACTTTCCCATGACAAACAAACCATTTTCCTAGACACATGGAATTTGAAAACTTCATGAGGATTTATTAGGAATTGTTTTATCATCCGGTGGAATATGAAATTTATTTTGAAATTGGAAGTAAATTTCTGAGGTTTGTAAAACAATTTCATACTGTGCCAAAATGTCTGAGCAAAGAAATTATTCAGAAATTTGACAGGAATTGTTTAAACCTGTACCAAAAGTATTTTTCTACTACCAAGTTAAAAACATTCACAAAATCTGACAAGCATTAAAACATATCTATATCATTTTTTTTACTATTTCATCTGCACCAGATTTGAGCAGCAAGGAATTTATAAATCAAATTTGCTGTAAATAACATAAAACACCAAAACAGCTTCATCCAAACCTAAGGGAAAAAAAACCAACAATCTAGTCACTTTCATAGGCACTCATTTCACTTTCCATTTATCACTAAGTGTCCATATAACCTCATTGCCAGGACTCAGTTCAGTGACCTCATAACAGAGGTCAAGGGAGACATCAACCTCATAGGAAGGGCTATCATTTATAATATCGAAAATTAAAGGAGTTAATATTGTTGCTATACATCTTTATGAGGTAATTGAACTGTTGTCTGGAGTATATCACTTTTGTCCATCATTACAAAGTTAACCTTCAAATTTATGATGCCTCTCCTGATTTCATGCAATAACATAGCAGGACAAATCATAAACATGATATTTAATCACATTTTGTTGCTGTCAAATGCTCTCAAATTGATCCAAATGACCTTAAAGTTATTAACATCATACGATTTTGTTGTGTGCTAATTTCTCATAATATTAAGAGCATGTCGTGCATGAAGTCTGACATTCTATTTTCTCTTTTCTCATCATTTGCTGCATGCGTTGTGGCCTATTTTATTGCACTGTCTCTAACCTCTCATCTTCCCTTTCCTCTGATCTTTGCCTTTGCTACATGTTTTCACATCAATGTGGATTTCAAATCTCTCTCATTCTCCCTCTGTTCCTCCCATTCTCTCTCTCTCTCTCTGGCATTTTCTGACTCTTTCTGTCTCGCATTGTGATTTGTTTACTTGTCATTGTGTCTCTTGTCTAAAACTTATCTAAAATCCATACACTGAACACACACACACACATATATATACCGCATAATGTATTTTTAAATGTATTCTTTTTCACTGTCCATTCTACTTTTTTGGATAAAATTGTATCAATGTGTTGGTTATTTCCCACTTATTTTTGCACCAATTTGACAACTGTTTGATAACTGTTGAATATACTCTCTCTCTCACACATTTATCTATTTTCCACACATTGATGTTATTTTTATCCTGAATATCATTCACTGTGTTCTCCTCATAAATTAACTTATTAAATGTAAATGTTTTGATAAAATGTCTAATGCTGTTTCCTTATTACTGTCTCAAGGTGTGTTGTGTGGCGCTCTGTGTTGAGTCTATGTTTGTCTTGTGGGGTGTTATTATATGTTTGTCAATGAATACATTGTGTGTGATTGTGGGTGTATATGATGGTATGTAGTGTGTGTGTGACTGACCATGCATAGTATTTCATTAAAATGCATGCTGTATTTCTATGGGTAGTTATGTGTGAATGAATTTCAATGTGAGTGTATGTGTGAATGTATTTCAATGGGTGTGTAGGTGTGAATGTATGTGTGTGTTCTATATGCGTTTGGTCTGTTTATTTCTTTGCGTGAATTCCATTCTCCTTGTTAATTTTTCCAGCACCTTTTATTTCATCACTCTCCTGTGTTTCTTTACTGTAACCAACTTGTCCTGATATGATAAAACCTGGGTCTGTGTATGAATTTTCTGTTCTCCTGAAATCATTTCCCAAAATGCGACACCCTAACATTTTCATGGTGTGTGCTTCCCCAAGGCTGCTTGCAAAACAAAAGGTGCTCGAAGCAGTTGCCACTCCCCAGAATATGACCAAGAAGCAACAGGAGGGATGCGGCTAGGTTAAGAACCAGTCCCCCCCCGTGTTGCCAGCCAAAAGTTTGCCAAGGGGGCTTTTGAAGGTAGAAAGTAACACAGGAAATTTGGAGAAGAATCGGTAAGTCAGTAGAGTACATATATGAAGTGAACTTCTGGGCCTTCCCCCCCCCCCCCCTCCCAAAAAAAAAAAAAAAAAAAAAAAAAAAAAACAAAAAAACAAAACCTTACAAAAAACAAATGAGCAACATGATTGGGTGCTGTACTGGGCTGCATATGCTAATTTCTGTCCTCAACTTGTGTTCCAAGACCACATTTAGGGTGGACCTCATAAGCTAGCTACCTTACTTGGAATAGATGATAAACCTTCTACATCAATTTCATTCAAAGTATACCGCTCTAAACAGAAATAACAATCACAATATAAGTGAGACTGGAGCCCACAGATTATAAGACCAGAAACAGTACACCAGTGCCAACCACATCAATCTTGGCAGCAGATGGTGGTTCTTTTGTAATATCAATACAGTAATGGAATAAAACTGGTGCATAATTGTGAATAGCATTACTGTGAGTCAGCCCAACTCACGTGCAGTCCTGGAAAACAAGTTGTGGATGAATTAGCCAATTGTGTACTGGATTTGGCAACATTGAATATATTTGCTTGGAGGTGTTCCTGGGTTACTTGCCTACTGCCCTCTGGAGGTGACCCATAAGCTAATCTAAGCTTATCTGTGAGTAGCATGTGCATGTGTGTTATCAATGTCTACTACATTGTAAAGCCTTAGTCATTTAGTCATAAATTTATGATGTAAGAAGAAAGCCTAGAGTACTTATGGGATCATATTACATCATTATCTCATCCCTAGCGGCAAAGCAAATAGGATGATTGTTATTAATGCAAGCGCCCTCCATATTTAAATGTCAGTACTGTCATTAAATCATATTGATTATGAGGCGGATGCCTCTCATGATTTGGTAAGCGTGTCGACCTGTCTTATATAGTGTAGCATTTTGTTTACTTATTTGCTTAGGCTAGACCACGTAAATTGTCAGACTTTTTAGGGATGATAGAAACGGGACGTAGAAGGGGAAGGTATGATTTTTACAAACTAATGCAGATAAATGTCTTTTTAAAAGATCATTCTTGAGAATATCCAGTAAAACTCCAGCTGCATACAGATAGAGACAGTAAAAGGTATTGTCCTAGAGATAAGTTCTAAAAGTTGATCTGCTAATTACATCAAATTTTATCAAAAGTTAAATTTCTTTCTGTGTTGATTTTTGTTCAATATAATAAAAATGATTGTTTTGTTGAAAAGTTAGTTGTAGTTGATGTCAAAATGGAACAAAACTATTTCAAAACTGCTTTTTAAGTTTTATTTTGGGAAGCATTTGAAATTGTATTTTGGGAGATTGAGTGTCCAAAAAGTTGTTAAAGCATATAAACTCAATTTCTCCTAAATTTTGTCTCCACAGAACATATTAATCATACCTTTGTGTATTATTCAGTGCAAATGCCATGCATTCCACCTATAAACTATTAAAGGATATTTTCACCCATTCCAATGAGATTATACAGTTAATGTTATTTGCTCATGCAATTTCCAACACTTTGAATAGACTACTATATTCAAGACATAGTTTTCAAATATTAACAAAATGCGCATAATATTTTTCTTTATATTTATTAATGGCAAATAGGCAAAGAAATAATAAAAATAATGATTCAGAGCTGTACATGCTTAACAATTACGATCAGCACATATAATCAAACACTTTGCCCTTTGTTTATTGATCATTTCACCTTTTTGCACAGTTTGATTAAATTGCATTTTAATTGTATGAATTTGTAATTAAAGTGGCACTCCTTTGTTTTGAATAGCCCACCAGTTTCTTATACAGGAAGATTGTGGATCTAAATTAAAGTTGCATGTCACATCATCTATTGCTCTTCTTAAAATCTGTTGAATCGACATGTATCAATCCTGACAATGCACATTCCAAAGGGTAAATAAATTGTCAGCTTAAACTGCGATTAAATATTATGTAAGACTTGCATTCAGATACAAATGTCATGTAAGACTTGTGTTCAGATCCAAATATTATATAAGACTTGTGTTCAGATACAATAGTGTATTAATTTAATAGCTTATCACTGTCAAGTTTTGAGGTTATCATTTAGTCAATGCATATGCTTGAGCTGATAAATTAATATCTGATAATTACTTTGTAAATCCCATTGGAATTGGGTGAAAACAGATAGTCTTTAATAATCTCTTATTTCTGTGGTTTGCATGGGTGGATTGTCATGGCATTTGCACTGGTTACACCCAAGGGTATATTGATATGTCCCATGAAGGTGAAATACCCAGGTTAATTAGTTTATATCTACTTGCAAAACTTTTTTTTTTGGGGGGGGGGACACCATGTACAAGGCTTTAAAATCTGTATTAAAATGTTTACAAGTTAATGTGTGGATATTATTTTTGAGTGTATTGACCAAAAATCAATGCACACTGAGGGTAAATAATGAGTGGATCCTTAGTGATGTAATTCCTGTCCATACAGATTTCTATTGATATTTTCATGCAGAAATTCATGAAGGAGTAACCAAATAATGGCAGTCCCCTGACCTGGCAAATGTCATTATGAGCTTGTTAAACTGATGTGTGCATTGATTTTTGTCATTGCATTAACAAAACAGTATTTATAACATTAAACTGATTCATAAACAATGGATAAGTGATTAAAACTATTTTCTCATTTCCTTGGGTTTAGCCAAGAATGGGGAAATTTTGTGAAATATATTCCTTGTGTGTGTATATGGTGTATGTGTGCTGTATGGTGTATGTAATGTATAGGTATGGTGTATGTATCACTGCCATATTGACTATTCAGTTAGATTTTATTTAAAAAGTAATGAATAGTCTGACTCTACTACCAACTGACATTATTGATGATAATATTAGGTTATCCATTGCCCTGGGTGCTACCAGGGAGTGGGTTCTTAGAGGAAATGGGGGTGGAGATGTGCAGCTGAAATGGATATCAAATTCACCCATGTCATTGTGCCTCAGGAGTGCTCCTTGGATTTGTCATAATGTAAAACAAATAAGCTATTGCAATCAAACTTGGTCAGTGGTCTTTATATTGGTTATTATACTACTACCCATGTCATCCAGTACCCCAGGGGCCTCCTCTGTGTCTGTTTAGGAGTTGGGAATGTAGATATTTCAACTGAACTTGGTTGTGATGTAGATTATAACCTGATAATTACATCCCTTGGGTCTGTCATATGGGTGGGGAAATGCTCAAATCACTATCGGTATTCCAACAGAAGGAATTGGTCTATTTAGCAACAAATAGACCTGATGTACATCTGTCAATCTGGTTAATCTTGAAACTGAAGCAACCCAAAATGGCCCAAGCCAAGTAGCTTGTTGGGAAATTTCCTGAGCTGGCCAATGGTCATTCCGACCCTATATTCCAACCAACTTGCTTACGATGTAGGCTATTCTGTGATGCTACTATCTCTGTCATATAGTGCCCTCAGAAAGCTCCCCTCTCGCAGGGAAGGAAATTTGCAAGTTTTACTTGTCTTTTGGAATTTGCAACAATGAATTGATTTCAAAAAGAAAAAGAAAAATACTCACCCATAGAATTACATGTAAATTCAGTGGTATGAGCTACCCCAAAAGAACAATGCATAGGCTATTAACATATAGGTTGTGCAATAATAATAATCAATGTACAATTATCCAATAATATTGGCATTCTTATAGAGAATGTGACATAGTCTTTGTTTATCATTGTGGTTAATTGTCAATGTATTATTTAGAATATTAGGTTGGATGATGTTTGCCTCACTAAACAGAAAGTTTGTGTATTGTTAATTTTGCACCCTTTCTCATTAAACTACATTTAAATAACAGATACTTCTGAAACATAAAAATTCTATTTGTTGAAAAATAGCACATTTGTGCTATTTTCTTGTATTTTCTGTGTTATGTTTTAACAATTATGTAACTTTTGGAAGCTCAGTTGAAGCCAGTTCAGTAACCTGTAGTTTTAACTTTTTAGGCTCAGTTCAAAGACTCATATATTTTCCAAATAATGCAAAAAGGAGCAGAAAGTACATATTTTTGAATGTAGAGAATCTTAATCCTGTAGGTCGGCATTGTCTGAAATGCAGTCAACTTTTGTAAGCTAAGTTGGAAACCTTTGTCTCATTATCTCATGCTTGACCAAGTACATTGTGGCAATTGCCTGTGTTTCATGATCTCATCGGGCCCCTGGTTCGAGACCCACCCGAGTCAACCACTTTTCTGCTTCCCCTCTCCCACTATTCCATCGGTCCCTCCCGGACATAGGCTAGAAACAGATGTGGCATTAAGGTTAAGAGATGGATACCCAGAGTGCATGGGCACTGTGTAGGGTTCATAAGTGTGTGCATGAGTCATTGAACTGTGCCATTAGTTATGATAATAATGACCCATTGTTGTGATATGTGTACAACAGCTTGCACCAAACAGTCATTTCATAGTATTAAAATGCACATGGCATAATATGGAATCACCTCACCCATCAACAGATTTTAAAAGCCAACTAAAACTGGTAAAGACAGTTGTGTACTAACTAAAATTTCTTTTGGATATTTCTTGATAACTTATTTTCTGATAGTAGAGAAATATGTCAAAGCTTGATTAGTGACTTTGTTGAGCACTTTGTTAGTGTAGTTTTATATTAGATTTAGAATTGTTGTAATTTTTAAATGATTTACTAGAGAAAGTGCAGTTTGTTTTTACTTTCTTGGCTAATCAGTATTTCTGCAGTGTACATGTCATTTAGGCTAAAGTTTCTTTGATTGTCCCCACTGAAGTACTTCAGAAGGGGACTCTGAAATAGCAGCATTTGGATAATATCCAGATGATTGTTAACCCTTTTCTTTGTAAGTGTATATGTTGATGAATTTCAAAGAGACTTGGAGAGAGCTTGGAAACTACTTCATGTGGGTAAAAGGTCATGTGGGGGTCATGTGGTCAGCAGAGACAAGACATAATTAACACCTGGGAAAAGTTCATATAGGGGTCATGTGGGGGGGTCATGTGGGTTGGCAGAGACAAGACATAATTAACACCTGGGAAACGTTCATAAAGAGGTCGTGTGGGTTGGCAGAGACAATTACTATATGGGTAAAAAAGGTCATGTAGGGGGTCATGTGACATAGGTAGAGAGACAACACATGGGTAAAAGGTCATGTGGGGTGGGCAGAGACACATGTAAAAGGTCATGTAGGGGGTCATGTGGGGTCGGTGGAGACATAACTAACGAAGGTCATCTAGGGGTAGTATGGTGTGAGACAATTATTCCATGCAAGTTCTGCTTGTTACTTCTCATTTTAGAAGTTACAGCCTGGTTACGATCAATACTGTCAAAAGAACCACAGGTGGAGTATGCAGCCTCATAAACACACTAGTTAAGACTAGTTGGGGGTATTGGGTGTATGAGGCAAGTCGCTTACTGAAAGTCAATCTAAATAATGTGCTAAAATGTTTTGTCATGGGTGCAATTTAGTTAAAGGATACAGTTAAATAGCTTCCTACGAATCTAAGCTTAGATTTGTTTGCTGGCTGTAATAAATTTTATCATGGTGCCAAGGTATGAGGTAGGAACCTAAAGACGGTGACCCTTCAATTTGAAAAATATGTATTATTAGGAACCTGTTTCTTGACAAAAATACCCGGTGTCTAAAAAAAGAGAACCCTCAATGCACCCTCTATTTCACGATGAGAATAGAGTAAAGAGAATGATTCGCAAGTCAATTATTGAAATGGAAAAGAGAGCGCAAGCCTGCATCCATCTTCATGGTCTTGGAGACATCGAAGTGGAGGGGAGAGCAGCACAGTAAAGAAGAATGAGGCAAGATCTTGACATTCTAATAATTGAAACTTAACTTTTCAATATATGTGCTTGGAGAATGTGTATGGTTTAAAGACAGCTAAAACAGTATACTAGAGTGTGGGCCAGATGTTTCGATCCTTTTAGATATGTATTTGTATGGTTTATTTTTTTCTCTTCGTGAAGTAGAGGGGCACTTTGAGGGTTCTCTTTTTTTTAGATGCCCGGTATAAGCCAACATAGTCACCAACTAGCAGGTTAGTCTTGAAACGATACTGTGTCTCATTAATTCAATATAAATTGATGTATGTTTTGTCAACTAGGGTGACAAGTTACGGGCAAAGTTGCTAGGATGTTTCTATGGACGTACACGGAGTGAGAAGAACACGGCAAACCAGAGACAGGCATCATCTCCACCAGGCTCTGGGACAACTGTATTGAACCGTGCCAACATGACACTAGTAGATGTACAGTGTCAGCTTGACAGAGAAGGGGGGTCTGACCTTGTTATTGACTTGGTCATGAAGAACTCTGGTCATAGGGTGTTTCAGGAAAGTGTGGAGCTGGGTATTGCCTTACTGGAGGGAGGAAACACTCGCATTCAGGTTGGTAGTTAACACCTGCACAATAGATCACACCTTACATTCCAAATACATCAATATATTTGAATTACCTGTTGTTTAAGGACATAAAAATTTCCCTTGAATTGGTTGAAAAATACCTGAAAAACAACAGTATGCCCGAAGCCGTAAGCTTAGTAGTTAAAAATCCATGCCATACATGTATATTCAATACAATTCAAAATTTGCACGCTGAATTCTCTCACTGTTGCAGAAATCTATTCTTGACCGTTTGCAAGCTGACAAAAATGCAGACAAATTCTTCAAGGTGTTTTATGAAAGGATGCGTGAAGCTCAGGCCGAGATCAAAGCTACAGTGACTGTCAATACAGGAGAAGGGCTGAGTGCTAAGCCTGCTGAGGAGGGGTCATCAGCCATTAAAGATAGTGGTGTTAATGATAAGATAAGAAAAAGTAAGTGTGTACATCTCAGCAGTATTAAGATTGGAGTTATCAGGTGACTGGCATGACCGTCCAGTCTGCAAAGGGGCATTAAGGCACTACTAGTAATTAGCTTGACCAGAACACAAAATTCATCAGAAATTTAGGAATGGGCATATTGGAACAAGCATGCACGTGATAATAAAATTTGTAAGTGCTACAAATGAATACAATCTTCTAGAACCCAAATTTACCAATTATGATGTGCACTCATCTCGCCAGTCTCGCGAATATTCTCCAATGGCAGGACCTTCATCCACACTTGGAGCAGGATCCCAGCAAGTGCAGGTGGAGAAATCAGTGACAATGGCTTCCAATTTTCAAAAGTTGTATGCATTTGCCTTTCACTGATTGGCCCTTTTTGTTGTCTTTTGACATAACTTTTTGTAGCCTTGACCAAGGCAGTCTGCTAAGAACCCACAATCTTGCTGTTTATTTTCCACATTGTATTAATGACATTTTATTCTCAATTTAAATGAGCTTTGAAATCAGTGTTTTAGCATTGAAGGGACTACCCTGTCTAGAGAGAGAGAGAGGGAGGAGAGTCGAGTCGTGGAATGCCAAATCGTGTACCACGCATTTCAATACGGAATAAACCCCGAACTCGTTCTAACCTCGTCTTCATGGCCAAATTCATTCCCATTGAAAAATGCGTGGTACACGATTTGGCAGTCCTCTATGGTGCTAGAGAGAGAGATATGAAATAAATATTGGTACACTGCCTGGTTGGTGTATTATGTAATTCTCTTGTAAAGAAATGGTTGTTGAAATGAGTATTCAAAAAAAAACTGCTGAAAGAATGTCCCTGCCGATTTACAAGAGTTTGTATTGTCCCTGTTCCCCAGCCCACGAAGTTCGAAGGGGACTATAAAATTGGCTATGTCCGTCCGTATGCCTAGTATGTATGTTCCGTGATACAAATGTTTAACCCTGGAAAATTGGGTCAGATCTTTTTTTCTGGATGAGCTAGAGTAGCCTAACCTGGTATATTGTAGGTGGGACCCCCTCTACTAACCAAACCATGTAATTCTTACCCCCAGGGTCCTCCCTTTGGTCTGTCAGGGTGTAGGGGAAAAATGTCAAGGGAAAATGGTCCACATTACACGGAAATGTCCAACATTGTGACCATATTGTGGACTATTTAATCTGGAGTTTCCAGAGGGCTACATGATGAATTTGGTGGAAAGAGCGGGTTGATGAGTTCTCGACTGATTAGATTTTGGGTGTAAAATGCTACTTTAAATTTTTCTAATTTGCATAATTTAATTAAAATTTTCCCGCAAGGCTTGTGGTACAAGTTTTTTCTGGAGTTCTTTAAGGCGTAATAAGGATGTACTTGGTGGAACAATGGGTTGATGAGTTCCGACCTGATTAGATTTTGGGCGTATTTCGGCAATTAAATATCAAATGACTAATTGATATGCAAATACAACGTCAATGAAAGTGGAGGGGGGAAAAGTAACCATCAAACAAAGGTATTAACATATGTAGTATCCATGTTTTCATTGAAAGGTAATTCCTTTTAGTTTTGGTTGTTACAAGTGGTCAGTCTTTTTTGGGGTTTGCCAGCTGTTTAACATTTCTTGGAAATTTGAAAATATGGTGTTTTTTGCCCCTTTCTCGACCTCGTTTGGGTCCCCAATTTAAAATGGTGTCACAATGATTTTTTCAAAAAATAGTGTTTCCAAATTGAAATAATTATCATATTTTGCAACTAAATTTAGTGAATTTTCAGGGATTTTTACATGATGAATTTTAAGATTTCGTGAGTCTTTCAACCAAAAGGTAACATTTTTCGAGCTAGTGTGGCCGGTGGCCAAATTAAGAGTGGACCGGTGCTATGGTTTAGTCCTGAATGCGCACTCACTAGTGATCGTGACATTCGGCGGTGCGGGGACGTATTTTACGCCTCGCGTAATACGAGTTCGTCCTTGATTATTCAGTGAATCGGCATCTTCTCACTTTCATAAAAATAGGAACTAATTTTTTTGTATAGAAAAAGGTAGAGTGGCAAGTTGTGAATTGGAATCCCAGTCATAGGGCAACTGTATGGTGAGCCGCTGAGCATTTTGAGTCGCAATTCACCAAGCTGTGGTAACTTAACCCTTTTCTCATTATCCATCATTTGTTTTTTGCAGGTCCTATTATAGAGGTTCCATTAGTGATGACCACCGTTTGTATCATTAATCCATCATTTGACCGTTGCTGTTTTTGCAGGTCTATTATAGAGGTTCCATTAGTGATGACCACCGTTTGTATCATTATCCATCATTTGACCGTTGATGTTTTGCAGGTTCCTATTCTAAGAAGGTTCCTTAGTGATGACCACCGTTGTGTATCATTGTCCATCATTTGACCGTTGATGTTTGCGGTCCTCTATTACGAGGTTCCATTAGTGATGACCACCGTTTGTATCATTGTCCATTTGACCGTTGTTGTTTTGCAGGTCCTATTTAATAGAGGTTCCATTAGTGATGACCACCGTTTGTATCATTATCCATTATTTGACCGTTTTGTTTTGCAGGTCCTATTATAGAGTTCCATTATGATGACCACCGTTTTGTATCATTGTCCATCCTTTTACGTTGATGTTTTGCAGGTCCTATTTATGAGGTTGTACCATTGTTGTGTTTTGCAGGTCCTATTTATCGAGTTTCCATTAGTGATGACCACCGTTTGTTTGTTTTGTTGCAGGTCCTATTTATAGAGTTTTGACCGTTGTTGTTTTCGGTCCTATTTTAAGGTTTGACCATTGTTGTTTTGCAGGTCCTATTAGTAAGGTTTTCCATTAGTGATGACCACCGTTTGTTGTTTTGCAGGTCCTCTTATAGAGTTTGACGCATTGTTGTTTTTCAGGTCCCTCTTTATGAGGTTTGACCGTTGTTGTTTTGCAGTCCGATGTATAACGAGGTTCCATAGTGATGAGCAACCGTTTGTATCTTGTCCATCCTTTGACCGTTGATGTTTTTGCAGGCCCTATTTACCGAGGTTCCATTAGGGATGACCACCGTTTTTTTGTCTCATTTGTCCATCATTTGAACCGTTGATGTTTTGCAGGTCCTATTTATAGAGGTTTGACCGTTGTTGTTTTGCAGGTCCTATTTATAGAGGTTCCATTAGTGATGACCACCGTTTGTTGTTTTGCAGGTCCTATTTATAGAGGTTCCATTAGTGATGACCACCGTTTGTATCATTATCCATCATTTGACCGTTGATGTCTTGCAGGTCCTATTTATAGAGGTTCCATTAGTGATGACCACCGTTTGTATTATTGTCCATCATTTGACCGTTGATGTTTTGCAGGTCCTATTTATAGAGGTTCCATTAGTGATGACCACCGTTTGTATCATTGTCCATCATTTGACCGTTGTTGTTTTGCAGGTCCTATTTATAGAGGTTCCATTAGTGATGACCACCGTTTGTATCATTGTCCATCATTTGACCGTTGTTGTTTTGCAGGTCCTATTTATAGAGTTTTGACCGTTGTTGTTTTGCAGGTCCTATTTATAGAGGTTCCATTAGTGATGACCACCGTTTGTATCATTGTCCATCATTTGACCGTTGCTGTTTTTCAGGTCCTATTTATAGAGGTTCCATTAGTGATGACCACCGTTTGTATCATTGTCCATCATTTGACCGTTGTTGTTTTGCAGGTCCTATTTATAGAGGTTCCATTAGTGATGACCACCGTTTGTATCATTATCCATCATTTGACCGTTGCTGTTTCGCAGGTCCTATTTATAGAGGTTCCATTAGTGATGACCTTAAGAACCAGCTAGAGGATGCAGCATTGCACACAAGTAAGGCGTTTGCTGCTGTGAGAAGAGGGCGTGATGATGATCCATCGGAGAGACTGGCTGGGGTACCGGGTCTTGATGTACTAGGCCAGGGAGACAAGAAGGATGATGAGAAAGCCATGGTGCCAGAGATTGCTATCATGAAACCAATACTTAGATTTGTACAATTGCTCTGTGAAAATCACAATAGAGATTTACAGGTAAGAGGATAGTCCAGCTCACTCCATTTTGACCCTAAAATCATTTTGATTTTTTTTGCCAAATGTGACTGAAACAATTTTTTTTTGCCTTAGAATGAAGAAACAAACTTTTTGGGGGGCCTTAAAATGACAAATTCAATTGAGTATTCAAATGTTACAGTTTTATTTGCACCACTCATAAAAAAAGATTAACATTGATGCATGTATGTATTACTATACCTTATATCAGATATTCTATTGGTAAACCTGAAATGCTGAATCATTACAAAAATGCCTACAAATTGGAAGGCATGTTTATAACACTATAATTATGTTTGTTAAATTGTAGAACTATTTACGAAATCAAAACAACAAGACCAACTATAATTTGGTGACGGAGACCCTCCAGTTTTTGGACTGCATCTGTGGTAGTACCACAGGAGGCCTAGGTTTGTTGGGCCTCTATATCAATGAACAGAACGTAGGACTGATTAACCAAACTCTAGAAACACTGACTGAATATTGCCAGGGACCATGCCATGAAAACCAGGTAAGTCACATTACAGCAAAGTTGACAGGGCCAGACATGACATCTGATTGGATTGCTCTTGTGGTTGGTAGCAGGGAATAAAGAGTAATTCTTAAACAGCTGTGAAAATGTAAGCAATTTCATTGGCTGATGCCTGGGTTCAATTCAACAATTGAACCCAGGTAGTACGTAGTGTATTGACGTTATTTTTAGGTTGAATCGCTCGCACCATACCGCATTTAGCTACGTTCACGCGTGCCTGCCAACGTTGCGTCTCGTTGCGTATGATCGTTGCGTGCAACGGGTTGTTCGATTGTTGTCACTGGGTGGTGGCAGTCCTTTCTTGTTGTATTTAAGACGTAAGTATCGCGAAATTGGGTTAAAGATGACCTTAAATGTTAAAGCTGTTTAAGAATGAGAATAAAGGTATGATTTTGGGAACCAGTACTCTCTTTACGACGAATTGAAACCGGCGACACCATTATTTTTTTGCGTGGAAGAACTCGGCCTCCGGCCTTGTTCTTCACTTAAAATAATGGTATCGCCTTAGTTTCAATTCGTCGTAAAGAGAGTACCGGTTCCCCAAATCATACCTTTATTCTCTAAAGGGAAGAGAGAGTGATTCAGTAAAGTGGTGCCACCCCTGAGTGCCTCCATTGGCAAGCGGTGCCACCCCTGAGTGCCTCCATTGGCAAGCATCCTGTTTCTTTCAAAACAGAAATTTGAACAATTAGAGTGCACTTTCAGACTAGACGTAACACTTGATGAATGACTGTCAGTGACTGATGAAATTCAATGCATCCTGTGCACAGAATGATTGACACTTCAAGCTCTGCCATGCTATTCCTGTCATTAACTTTGCATAGTAGATTGCTGGGTTGTGCGCTGCATGCTGGGGGTTGTTATATCCGAAGCTTTGTAATATTCGCAACCTGATAAGCGAAAGTAAAAATTGCTAAATTTTGACAGTAAGAGGTCTGGTGATACAAGGACTATGTGAGATGAGCTAGCAAACATTTGGTTTGGTCAATAGTTTGTCATAACTTTAGTTATGTAGTGTAGTTATCACATGATCATTTGAAGCTGCTACATATGCCATTGAGTATTCCAAAGGTTCTACTCTGGGTCTGTCATTGTATTATACAATAAGATGTCAACACAGTCAATCGGCTGGTAACACAGAACTGTTTGACCTTGATTTCTCGTTCATGCAATTACCCACATGGTTGAAAATGTGCTTTAAAAACTCCGAATATCAAACTCTTCAAAAAAAGCAATGTTTCGATAGCTTACAGATTGCTACAGTTATATATTATAGTCATACTTTCAAAATGATGGATTTTAATACTAAAAATGATTGCCACACATTGACAAATTTAACTGCTTTCTACTATGATAACAACAATCCCAACCAGAATTTCATGAACATCAAATGAAAAGATTTATCCCTCAGCTAGGTAAGTTCCATGTCAGGGTTCAAAACTTCTGGAAGAAACCGTTTCTTCCCGGAAGAATGTAAGAATTCGGAAAAAAGTGTTTCTTCCAGAAGAAACTGGAAGAAATTGGAAGAAACTGGAAGAAATAAAGGAATGTATTATGAACCACAATCTAAATTACACCATATTCATATGCTTTGTACAGTACTTCAAATCATCAAGGCTACTTTATTGACCTTATAGACAACATGTCAAAAAAAATTTTCCCAAATATTAATTTACAAGATTGGCCAATTTATTGTGGGCCGCCAGCTATAGCTGGCAGGGCCACTTTGCAATCCGTTGTGCTTGTGTGTTTGTGTGAATGTGTGTGTCAAAAATTGTTAAGTTTTTTTTTAAAATTGACCTCAATTGAAAAGTTAACTTCAATTGGAACCAAACTTCTGTCATAGGTGCACAATGGGATCCCTCATATGTTGATGAGGTCACAAAGGTCATGTTAAAAGGTCAAAGGTCATGTGAGGTCAAGTTGAAAAATGGGCTAAAATGTAAAATTGATCTAAATTGAAAACTTGAAGTTCAATTGGAACCAAACTTTTGTCATAGGTGCACCATGCGATCCCTCATATGTTGATGAGATCAAAGGTCACGTGCCAGGGTCAAAGGTCATGGGGCGGCCCACAGCTTATATTCTTTGAATATAGCGAGCGCGAAAGCCGAGAACCGCGAAATTCTAGTTAATTTTTACAACACAAATCATAAAGGTATCAACCATTGTTGTTCTTTTGTTTTACATGTTGTACATAATACAGATTTAACTTTGTATTGCTTAATGGGAAGAACCTCTGGGGCTGCCCTTTCTTGTTAACAGCCCAGTTACTACTACTGGAGATAGCCTCTTCTCTATACATAAGAACCGCAGCTTGGCTATCCCCTATGTCAATCATTTTCATGATACTTGGACACAATGGTCCTTGGGTAGTGTCCTCATGTTGGTGGACCTCATGTGACCTTTGTCTCGATCACAAACCCGGCGGCATACAACACATGCGTCTGTGGATGAGACGCTGTATTTTTTTTTTGTATATCTGAGAACTGAATCTCTGGGAATGTAAGAAAAAGACACTATTGGTTTTAAGCCCTATTTAGATTCTTTTTCAAGCTGCCTACTGGGATGCATCCTTAATGTTGCAGATTTCATTTTTGACTTTCAGTCTTGCAAGAGGCTTCCATAGCAGTGTAATGTATGGGGAAGGGGCTTGACTTAGGAAGAAACACAAATTATTGTTGTATTTGCAGGAGAGTGATGTGGTTTCTTCTTGCCCAGTAAATGTGTGTTTTTGTAATAAGGGTGGTGCATTTTCGTTAGGCGTATTATTCTTGAATAAGAGAGGACCTCAACACGAAGCAACAGTCAAAAATTTTTTCTGATGAAAATAAATGTGTCTTCTAAATCAACTAACAATCCCTAACGTCTGTCCTACAGAATGCTATGCGGGAACCATGAGTCCAATGATTAGACATCATAATAGCACTCATCCTGAACGACATCAACCCCCTGGGAACAGAACGCATGGATCTGGTGTTGGAACTCTCAGAAAAATAATTGCATCTAACTGGTACTAGCCATAATGGAGACCCGTCATGACAGGGTTGCAGAAATCTGAGAGGATCTTGACAACATGAGTCCCAAGCAACTGGTAGGTGACTTTTAATGTCAAATTGATGAATTGGAGTGGTTGATATAAATGTTATTGATAGGATTATTCAGTTGGGAAGTGAAGGGTCATGTTGGAAGGTGAACCAGTGTTATTTAACACTAAAAAGTCACAAAATTGGATTGTACAGATAAGAAAACAATCACTTCTGATTTGTCTGGTTGGTACTAAAATGACATTAGTGTATAGTCAGTCGCCCATTGAAATCTATTAGCTACTGCTGCTGTTGCACTTCATCAATTTTGAGACACATCAGTGCATGTTTCAAGATACCTTGAATACTCTTTAAAAAATTGTCGTTTAAACCCCTTAATTAAATCAATTGGCATCAGGATTATTCCCAAATCATGAAAATGGTGTTCATCCATTGCAGAGAATGTATTATGATTAAAGGTGGTGTGTGGGCTATGTCTTGGAAATCTTGGTTGGGTTTTGTGTTGCAAACCTTAGATTGGATAAAACCAGGATTGTGGCAGACCACTGTCCTTTTTGCTTAGAGATCAAAACTGCAGATTACTTGTCAGCATCCAAATAAAATTGGAGTTAGTACCTTGACATTGGCTTGACAGGTGGATGTATCAGCCACTTACCAGCCAGAAGATCGTAAGAAGGAGGATGAGGAGGATGGAGGATGATTACTATGCATGTTATCTCACCCCGTGAGTGGGACATAATATCTACATCTTGGCCCATCAGTACTAGTATACAATTATTCACTGCTCATGAGGGAAAGGTGCAAAATACTCCCGAGGTGACTGGAGACCGAAGGTCGAGGGAAAATGTAGCCCACGTCCGAGCACCGAGGGGAGGGTTATTTTGCACGCATTTCACAAATATAGAGGCTTCAATATTTGTTTTAAATAACATAAATACAGTATTGTCTGTCATTTTGAAAAACTTGCAAGTCGTTGAGATCAGCTGGCCACCGCATCTCCTACAATTTCATTCGACTGCCTAGACATATGATTTTTGTTTTAAACGGTATGCGCTATTCCCTACAACATCAAGATTTCTCTCCATTTTGAGTCCAAAATTAACTGAAATTGCCACGGCGCGAAATGTAAACACCCAAATATCGAGCAGAAGATATGATCGATGCATTGTCAGAGGTTGGGTCCGCTGTCGGGTCAGATCAATCACCGGAAGGCTCGGCGATGCAAAGATACCAATGCAGGGAAAAGGTTTTCCCATAAAAATGCCATTCCCCGTGATGGGGGAAATAGTAGCTTTTTAATGGGAACTTTTTCCCTCCTTTGAATTTTGGGAACTAGTCTCAAATATTTTTATTCACATGCTATAGTAATCCACCAATCAAATGACCGAAATATTTTTATGTTTTATATAATTTGTAATAGAGACTGTGATAGGATCGGCACATGCATACTTTTGCTTCTTATGAAAGTACAATCATCATTTAGTTTGCATAGCTTTATCCCAATTTTTTACGTTGAAATTTTGAACCACACCTAAGGCAACACAAGAGTAACAAACATATTGCTACATACTGGTGGGGAATTCCCATTAAAATTAATGTTTTAGAAATTTGCTATAACTTACTTTTGAACTCTTACCTCATTCTTGTTTCATTTGTGCTAAATTGTAATATTGTGGCCACACAATGGTACCTGTAGTACTATTAAAGTGTTTAATAATCCCATGTTATTCAATATTTATGGTGGCAATTTTCTGATCAATTTGGCATTATTTTTAGTTGGACGAGAAAGGAGTGGTGGAAGGAATATGATTTGGGTTTGTGTTTGTTCATGGGTCTGGTGTTTGTTTCAGTCTGGGTGTGAGTGTTGTGTGTTTGTATAATTAGTTGGTTTTGGACATTTTAATGTATGTTTTATGTTTCTCGTGTGATAACCACATTCTTAAAACATTTAATTGAAATCAATTAACACGACATAATGATACTGAGATAACAGATATTGAATTACCTCTGTGTTAAATTTTGAATTTTTCCTTTTTACCAGCTTGCTCACACAATAAGGACTAGCAGCCCTGCTGAAGCCCAGTGTGAACCATGAATGCATCCACAAGCACTGGATAAGCCTTGAGTACTGATGCACCACACGGCACAGCTTGATGTAGGCATCGTAACTAGTCTATATTGAGTACTATGTCAACCACACGGCACAGTTGAGGTAGGCATTGTAACTAGTCTATATTGAGTACTATGCCAAAACACACGCACAGAAATGAGGTAGGCATTCTAACTATTCCTATCTTGGAGTCTATGCGAACCACAACCCACTGCACATATTGAGGTTAGGCATCGTTACTAGTCCTAATATGAGTACTATGCCACCACCAGCACAGATGAAGGTAGGCATCCGTAACTTATTGAGTAACTATGTATGCCAACCACACAGCACAGATTGAGGTGGCATCTAACTATCTATATTGAGTACTATGGCCAAACCACACACAACACACGGGCACAAATTGATGTAGGCATGCTTAGTCTATATTGAGTACCTATGCCACACCGGCACAGATTGAGTAGGCATTCTAACTAGTCTATATTGAGTCCTATGCCAACCACAAGGCCACAGATTGAGAGGTAGCATTCTAACTAGTCTTTATTGAGTACTAATGGCGCACCACCAGCAAGATTGAGGAGGCATTCCTAACTAGTCTATATTAGTACTATGCCAAACACACGGCACGATTTAGGGAAGGCAATCGTAACTGCAGTATGGAGTACTATGCCAACCACACGGCACAAATTGAGGTAGGCATCGTAACTATTCTATATTGAGTACTATGCAAACACAACGGCACAGATTGAGGGTAGGCATTCTAACTAGTCATATTGAGTACTATCCAACACACGGCACAGATTGATGTAGGCATTCTAACTAGTCTATATTGAAGTACTATGCCACCACAAGGCACGATGAGGTCGGCATTCTAACTAGTTATATTGAGTACTATGCCAAGCACACGGCACAGATTGAGGTAGGCATTCTAACTAGTCTATATTGAGTACTATGTCAACCACAAGGCACGATTGAGGTATGCCTTCCTACTAAGTCTATATTGAGTAACTATGCCAACCACACAGCACAGATTGAGGTAGGCATTCCAACTAGTATGTGAGTTACGATGCCAACCACAAGGCCCAGATTGAGGTAGGCATTCTAAAACTAGTCATATTGAGTACTATGTGCCAACCACAAACCCAAATGAGGTAGGCATTCTAACTAGTCTATATTGAGTACTATGTCAACCACAAACACAGATTGAGGTAGGCATTCTAACTAGTCTATATTGAGTACTATGCCAAACACACGCACAGATTGAGGTAGGCATTCCCTAACTAGTCTATTTGTATTACTATGCCAACCACAAGTCACAGATTGAGGTAGCCTTCTAACTAGTCGATATTGAGTACTTAGGCCAACCACACAACAGCACGATGAGGTAGGCCTTCTAACTAGTCATTTGAGTACTATCCAACCACAAGGCACAATTGAGTAGTCTTCTAACTATCGATATTGAGTACTATGCCAACCCACAGCACAGATTGCGGTAGGCATTCTAACTAGTCTATATTGAGTCCTATGCCAACCACAAACGGCAACAGCTTGGTAGGCATTCTAACAGTCTATATTGAACTATGCCAAACACACGGCACAGATTGAGATAGGCATTCTAACTAGTCTATCTTGAGTACTATGCCAAACACACGGCACAGATTGAGTGGTAGGCATTCTAACTAGTCTATGATTGGAGTACTAGCGAACACACAGCCACAGGATGAGGTAGGCATTCTATCTAGTCTATATTGAGTACTATGCCAAACACACGGCACAGATTGAGGTAGCATAGTAACTTATTGGTACTATGCCAACCCAAACGGCACAAATTGAGGTAGGCATCGTAAATATATTGAGTCCACGTTCAACCCACAAAACACAATTGAGGTAGGCATTGTTAACTAGTCTATATTGGTTACTATGCCCAAACAACAGCACCGGATTGAGGTGGCATCTCTAACTAGGTCCTATATTGAGTACTATGCCAACACACTCACAGATGGAGGTTATGGGGCAATTGTAACATATTGAGTGACTATGCCAACCACACAGCACAGATTGAGGTATGCATTATTCCAAATTATATACCTCATTGATAGACCCTTGTCATTAATTGGTTAAATGAAAGTCTCATGACATGGTATAGTTTAACTATTTTCGCATAAAAACGGGACCAGTACCTTTTGCCCGGTTTATAGTAACCTTTCCAGTAAACAAGTTGACCCACTTTTATGTCAAGGGAATAATGCCATTAAATTGAAAAAAGGAACAAATTGAAAAGGACGTTGTGTATTATATATAAAAAAATCTTGCTGCAAACCGGTGGGGGAAAAAATCCCCCGACTCAACTTAACCCCCTGAATGTAATGGTACATCCCAACATGCTTTTGGCCATGTGTCCTAGTAAGATGGGCCCAACTTTTGTCACTTCGGGGCGCATGGGTTATTAATGGAAAATCATCAATTAAGTTTTCAACAAAAAAAAAAATGGTCCTGCCAACATCAGAATGTACAAAAGCAACATTTTTGGAAAGTTACAAAATAAGGTTTCCAAATGCATACATACATAACTCATAGTCAGGGGTACAGTAAAATATATACAGGTTGGTGTCAGTAACAAGTTAAATTACAATAGAAAAGGGGTTGCCATGTGAAATTAAATTTCCTTTCAGGAGAATTTGATTGCTCTTGGGGCCCACAACTAGAAAAAGCAATAAAAGAGCTTCAGAAAATATAAGGTTGCATAGGGTGGGGCAAAAAAAAAAAATGATCTTACGTGTACAGTTGGTGGCTAAATAATCTTCATTATGCAACCGCTAACAATTTAAAAAAAATGTAATACACTGGTACTTAGTGATTCTTTGGCTTCAAACTGATGTACGCAAATGAACTAACACAGCTATAAATTGAACTTTTTTTGATGATCAAGGGGTGTATCCTCAGCAAATAGCACTATTATGGTCCACCTCCTCGGGCCCATAGTTTTAACCAGAACCTCTCATGGCAGTGTGTATATGTATAATATATATCCAGCTGTTCCAGTAAAGATCATTTTTATCTTCAAAATTATAGAAAAATTTTTTATTTTTTGAGTTTTGAAATTTCTTTTTAGAATCTGCATAAACATAATAGAATTTTCACTAACAGATTTGGTGAGACAAGACAGGACCATGGAACAAATCGTCTTTCCATCCTGCCTGTCTGTGAATTCCTGACGCCCATTACAAACACACGGTTACCATACGGCAGAGCATGGATTAACAAGGCAGCAAAGTGGCCGACTTCTTTGACCGCACGGAAGACAGTTCAAGAAATGCATGCAGAAAACGTGAGGTACAAACAGAAAATTAAAAACAAACTGTCGGTGGCATGCTTTGTGACTATGTATATAAGCAGTCTGTTACACTTGCACTAATTCTGGCTTTAGCTTTTCACACAATAACCAAGATTTTATTTTTATTCAGTGTTTCATTGTCTTTCCTGACTTTATTATTTTTTTTTTTTTTTTTGTATTTCTAACCCAAGTTTGTCTAATCTGAAATTTTTTAGCTGAACTGTGTGATTTTACAACCGCCCGGAAACGTTTCAAATTTCCTTTTGAATTGCTATTTGAATTATTCAGCAGTTTTTGCTCAATTTAATCCAAAATTAAACAAAAACATACATTTGATCACCAAGATAGAAACCATTGCCAAAACAAAACCATGTTCAACATCAAGGCATAAGAAAGGAAAGAATGACTATCATCCAGAGAATATAACTTTGTTAAAACTTTTATTTTGCTTCATCAGAGCTGCAAATCAATTTAGCAAGAAACATCTGAACTGACAATTGAATCTCAACTGTTTTTTCTTGTAGGACTTAAACTCTTGTAATTGTTCTCTTCTGTTTCCACAGCCAACATTACTGTTTTTACTCAGTCAAATGTGACCAGATGGAAACAGATTTGCTTCAATCTAGCCTTCCTCATCATAACTTTTTCTTGTGGCATTCTTCTATCCATTTGACCCAAGACTCGTGGTAAGATAATGCGATTGCAGATTTTAAAATGTGTGTAAAGGGGCATTTCGTGATCCACAACCTCATTCCCCTATTTACCAACCAAGAAGATAAAAAATCCTAGACCAACTAAAGTGTGTGTAATCTGATGTGCAAATGTTATAGTCTCCTGCAGTGGCATAGCTGGGGGGGGGGGGCACGTGCCCCGGGTGCAACCTCGGCCATTGACCCCATCGGTAATTGCTCAGGGGCTTTTAACAACCTTGGTCCTGGCTGCCACGTCCCCTAGCTACCCACGGGTTTCTGCAAGAAATTTTGTATTTTCTCCGTAAACATACAGTGCCTATGGGACACGGTGATAACAACACTAAAAAGTGCAAGATGGACGCAATAATTTTTGGGAATCAAGATTTTTTTTAAGGATAGTGAATCATAAAATGGAATGGAAGAGCCCCTTCAACTTCCCAAGTTCCAATTCCTCTTTCCTTAAAAGATCTTATTAAATTTCCTTTGGAAAAGTCTTCAAAATTTTGTATTGCTAGGATACCCTTTTCTAATTCTCCTCACGAATCAAAATAAAAAAAAATCATTACAACACTGAACTGATTTCCTTACACCATGTTTTACTGAAATATATGCATTTCCCTTCTGAGAAGTGGACTGCCCCAAAATACCTATTTTATATTAGCACACCTAAAAGGAAAATGGTCCTCACAGTGACCCAGGTCACACCCTTTAAGCGCATTACTCTTCCAATTTCGTTTTGGCCACCTTACCAAACGGACGCGTGTTCCGCAGCTCTGTCATTAGCAGCCAAAATTATTAAAGAGATTTTTTGATACTGGACTATTTGTCGTCTCATACGAATCTCCTACTACTATACACCAGAACTACTTGGATGTATTACTGTTATATACTGGATTTATAACCCTCTATTTG
>JAMKCH010005005.1:0-33551 GCA_023653785.1 Ophioderma brevispina
CCCACATGGGCCCAACTGGAATGTTGCAGGGATGATAGCCAAACAAGTCATTAAGCTATATTAACTTTCTCAAGAGGCATTTCATGAAAAAGCTACATTTTGGACAGGTGGAAACATTTCCCAGACAAGTGCAAACATAAAAGAGGGATAAAAGGTTACATTAACATAAGGAATATCCGACGTGCAATTTTTGACTGGAATTTGTTTTTTCCTTACACCTTAATTAAAAAAAGAAACAGTGGACGATTATCCAGTTGACTCACCAAGTATCATACCCAAAGTTAAGTTCCTTTCAATTGCGGTTAGTGCTTTACATTGAGTATGCTGCTTTGTGTTTTTAACAAGATATGGACGACATTTACATAAGCTTCGAAAGGAAATTAAATGTAACAATCTGAAAGATTATAGTTTCAATAACTTCAATTATTGAGAAAAAATTAAATGCCAATGTAAAATAAAGGCGAACTGGGCAGTGTGACAAGAGGAAGGACATATTGAGCCCCAAAAAAGTTCTCTGGACTTTTTCCGTGTCAGCGGGGGGCCCATGAGGCCTCAAACGGCACAAACCGAGGAGCAGGGGACCGGAAAGTAATCTTTTCACGCAACCCTATGATCAATCGTCTATGAATGTAACAAATGTCTCATCCCGGTCTCAATCAGCGTTTCTGTTGTCTTATATGGTTAAGGTGATAGAGGGATTTTTGAGGATACAGCTTTCTCTCAAATGGCACTTGATCAGTTTAGACCACATACCGAGAATGTTTCGAAGGTTGTATTGGACAAAAACAAGCAAGAAAGGAAAACCGCAAACCTTGTTTTGCACCTGCTATCCAATCGACCCTATAGGAAAACATGCGTGAATTTCGTGTCGGCACGACCGAATTACTAATCATCCATCTAAATACATAAAGAGGGTCGCATTCGGCTAATTCACTTCAGTGTGATCTAATGCATTCGGTCAGCCCATTCCACCTATGCACAAAAACATGGGTTCGAGACAAATTGGGGGCATCTCTCTGGACAGTCCTTATGTTTTTTACGTTATAGCTCCACATCAAAAGGTCATGGTCAAGAAAATATGTGAACCAAGCTCACCCATCTTTTACTGTCGGGTATGAATGACCTTGGTGTAATTCTGGTTTTGCAAAAATCAAATGTTAATAATGTATTCCACCTCAGAGAACTTAATTTATAAAATCGCTTCTCCAAAAAGCAATTTATATTACATTTGAGTAATTTACTATAAATTGAATGCGTTGTCTTTCTATTTGGGGTTGATATTTTCACCCCCCCTACATTTGCCTTATTTCGTTTGAATTTACAATTTTTTACTTTTTTTCTCCAAATTTGTGATCTATATGGTACATTGTAAGTTATTATCATGTATTGTTTATACAGTGCTCAGAGTGGTTAGGAGTGCAGCATTCATCACCTAGTTTAATTAGGAAAACTAGAGTATCATATAAAACCCATCCTACATGAGGCAGGACCTTTAAAGAGACCGATGAAATTTCCGGAAAGGAAGCGCCCCAATGTTTTGTCATGTTTTCTATGGAGAAGATTACAATAGCAGGCCAAGTTCAAAACATAGTTTTTGGTGTTTTTTACTTGCGTTGGCAATAAACCTCCGAACGTTCTCGGTAGGAGTTCTACAACACAGCGAGTGCAAATTAGAGCAATCTGTATCCTCAAAAAAATTCCTCCTGTCCCTTTAATGCTTCTAATAATATATTGTGTGTGATAGAACCATGGAAAAATAAATTGGTATTTTGGGAAATTACCTACTTTAAGAACAAGAAGGTAAAAAATAATTTTTCACAAGGCGGTAAGTAACAGTTATAGATTAAACGCCGAAGGATGTTGATATAATGGCTTTCTTGTTCCCAGTTATTAGAGTGAAATCAATGAAACAACGTCCATGTGATGTTGTTCGAATTTGGGTGTTTCCATAAGGTGACACCTCTTTCTGACACCCCTTAGAAATTCGGACAAAAACCTGAACAGAAGGCAACCACAGAAAAAGAAACAAAAAAAAAAATAAATCCAAAAAAAACCAAAAGGAAATATAATTTAAAAAAAAAAAAAAAAAAAAAAAAAAACAAAAAAACAACAAAAAAAAAAAAAAAAAAAAAAAAAAACAAAAAAAAAAAACAAAAAAAAAAAAAAAAAAAAAAAAAAAAACACCCCCCCCAACTGTGGTTTCTTCCGTTAAGGTTTCAGAATTCATATAAGTGTGTCAGAGAAGGGTGCCCACCTATGGAAACACCCTTGATTGTATAAACAATGATATCACAGTAAATAATGATTACATATGCGAACCTCCTGTGCAGAGTGTGTTTTGAACCATCCCAAATGCATTAATCCCAGAATGCAAGACATGTACTGTTTTCCTAAACACATCTGTAGGGATAAAGAGTGCGCAAGGAAGTTATTAAAAAAAATTCATCATCATGATAAAAAAGTATACTAGTATCTTTGTTAGCTAAAATGTGTGTAAAAGCCACAGTGTTATGTGTTAAAGCGGCTCTGAGATTTCCCGGGGAAGGCGCCCTTAATTTTTTAAAACAAATAACTTCCTTTGCATAATGCTTGTACATATACTAATCACGCGTAGAAATAACTAAGCTCAAACGAGTCCTTCATATAGAAAATCACCAATTTTGTTCTACAATTTCCGGATCCGCACTTTTTGTTATACACAAATCGTATGTCACAATATACTACACATAAATGTTACGGCATTAAAGGACATGAAGCAATAAAGGACATGAAGACAACAAAGACCAGGGGCCAGATGAAATCACAAGCGACATCATCAAGATTGGCCGGAGATGACTCATAGGGAGCTGACGAAGCTTTACAATCAAATTCTGAATGAGAAAAGGATACCGAAAAGCTTGAAGGAGGCAAAAATAATACCCTCTTTAAAAAGGTGATAAGAATGACATTAAAAAATTACAACCCATAGTTGTTATCTCACGCTTATAAGATATTCACCAGGATCTTACAGAGACGCATCAAAAAATCCTTGATGAGTATCAACAAAGGGAACAGGCAGGCTTCAGAAGCTCATATTCCACAAGACCACCTGTATGCCTGAAGCAATCATCGAAAAGGCAAATGAATACAACCTAAAGATATGTTGGGATAATAGACTTCGAGAAAGCCTTCGATTCTGTCGAACACAAATACTCTCAATCACTTGCAAAGCCAGGAATCAACGAGAACATATGTACAACTTCTCGAGGACAATATATGGAAGCAACTGCCAGAATTCACATTGAAAATGATGTGTGTCAAAATCAATCAACATCCAGAGAGGTGTTAGACAAGGTGACACATTATCGCCAAAAAATATTTACCAATGCACTGGAAGGGGTCTTCAAGAAACAACCACCAAGAGAGAGACTGAACCCATGATGGTGAATATTCTACAGACTTGAGATTTGCGATTGATGTGGGATAATCAATGCTTCAGTGCACAATATGGAACTGCAATTAAATGACCTCAACAGAGAAAGTAGGAATATTGGACTCAAGATACACAAGGGAAAACAAAGTACATGACAAACTTCCAGACCAGTGAAACCATTAAGGATAGAAAATGAGGAGATTGAGAAGGTGGGACCATACAAATAACCTTGGTCAAACAGTGAAACTGGATGAACATACAAGAGAAGAAGTAAACATAGCATAAACGGCAGGCTGGAGTTGTTTTGGCAGGTCAGAGACATTCTATGTGACAGAAACTGCCAGTCACTCAGAAGGCAGAGGTAGTCAATGTGTTTACCAAACAATGTCATCAAGGGGCTGAAAGATGGACAACAACGAAACAAAAATAAAAAAAAACTCAGAACGCACAAAGAGCAATGGAAAGGCAAATGCTAAATATCACATTGAAAGATAGAAACAAGAATTCTGACATAAGGAAAGGCAAACACAAGTTAAAGACATCATAAAGAAGATCAATACAGCTAAATGGAGATGGGCGGGACATCTGGTTTGGCGGGCAGACAACCGATGGACCAAGAGACTAACAGATGCGAATACAGGGCAGCGGCTCGCATTTCACAGGGGGGGGGGGTGTGTAGGAGGGTGTTGGGTGGGTGGGTGTGTGGTGTTGTGGGGTATTGCAGGGTGGTTTGGGGTGTTGAGGGTGTTTTTGTTTAAAAAAAATTTCCCCTTTTTTTCTTCCCCCCCCCCCCCGGGGGGGGGGTGGGGTGTGTTAAAGTGAAGGAAATGTTATGTGCTGCAGTAAGAGCTTGGACGCCTGTGTTGAGCGAAATCCTTATAAAACAATACAACTAACGGCGCACCGGTTCGGGCCCCACTTAAGGGGCGTTAAAACTTGTCCTAAGTAGATGCTCTTAAAAAAAAATTTTCTTTCGTTTACTGCACACCGAGGGACCTTGACAAAATCGTGGCAAACCGGAAAGCCTGAACGGGTGGGGTACGGGGCCCTTTAGGGCCCATGACGGGGTGCAGGGGGTGGAGCCCGAAGCTCTTGGATTAACATTCGAACTCAAAATACCACGTTTGAGGGGTAATTAGATAAACACAATTTGAAGTAAAAAGACCCGATTTAGTAAAGGACTGGTTCTACACTTTGCTCACTGATAAGAGCTAATAATAACATTTATTAAGCTTTATGCCAAAAGAGAATTTGCATATACACGAGTCGCCCAATGTGTTTAATGGGTGTGTGTGTGCAGAGCAGAGCCCTTTGGGGGTCCAGGGGGCGAAGCCCCCGGAAGCTCTTGGATTTAAGCTATTCAGAACCTTCAAGTTACCACCTTTTGAGGGGTAATGGTAACCAATTCAAAGAAAGAATGGTTCTAACTTTGGCTCTCTGATACGGGCAGTATAAGCTTAAGATTGTACCGCCACAGGGGAACTAACAACTTATTACTTGCGCCGGTTTAACGGATGCGGAGCCCCCGGAAGCTCTTGGATTTTAGCTATTAAGAAAGGTATTTTTGAAGGGATAGTAATTAATTCCAAAATGACAAAGCCCGTAGACCTATAAGTTTATGTTCTGGGGTAGGAAAATCCAGATTCCCTCACCAATTTTTTTCTTGACACTTCGTTCCACGACTGAAAATTCCCCTTATACTGGTTGACCAAACTTGGGGAATGGCCAATGGCTCCCCTCGTGTTTTGTTTTCTCAAATTTATTTTTCAAAATTTTGATCACAAGTACTGTTGGCACATTAACAATTCATGATTACCGTTGGTTAAGCTTGGAACAAATCTAATTGGCTTGAGGGAGGGAAAGCAATATTGGTGATATTTGGGTATGTAAGGGGTAAGGTTCTGAAGGTCATTCATGCGTTCGTCGCCGTTCTACTTTGTGTTTCATTCTTAAGTACCTGTAGTCTCTTTCTTTTTCTCGTTCTCGTTCCCTATTTATGTTTCTTTTGCTCGGTGGCATTCTCTCTCTATATCCCTTTTGTCTTTCTTCTCTTTTTGAGGATCGCTGGGGGGGGGGCGTCAACCACAAAACCCCCATGGCACGGGACCTGGCGACCTAGATAGAACAGGGCAAAGAGAAAACAGGGGAGGCAAAAACAAAAACGCAGGTGGCGTGATGACATAACATGGTGTGTGGGTGATACATGGACCAGACTGGCACCAGCAACCGACAGAATGAGTGAAAAGCATGAGAGGCCTACCTCCAGCAGTGGACGGATCAGGCTGGTGAGAAGGTGAGAAAAATGTTACGGCATTAAACCAACATCGAAACTCCAAACTTTTGATTTAGCTTTTAGCTCCAGTTGAACTATTGTCAATTAATACCCACAAAAAATTATATTTCGAAATCTCCTGAGGCAGGCTTTAAGATAAGATCTGGGGATCATTGACTTGATCGGGTGAAATTTCCTAAAACATTGTGGGATGGGATTCAAACACCTTCTGCCTCTTGTGTAAAAAACAACGGACAATACACGAAAAAGCTCACTACATATCCTTTTATGTGAACCCTTTAAATAATCAATACCCTGGTCGAACTCTCCGTTCTCTGAACGCCACTGGACCACTTCTGTAGAACCATTTACCCAATTTCCACTAACCAGGTCAGGCCATGCCAGGCCATGCCAGGACAAGCCAGGTAGCCATGCCAGCAAGCAGCAAGCAAGCAAGCCAAGCAAGCAAAGCAAAGCAAAGCCCAGCAAAACCAATCGAAACCAAGCAAAGCCAAACAAAGCTAAACAAACCAAGCAAACAAACAAAGCCACAAAGCAAAACAAAACACACAAAACAAATCAAATCAAGCAATCAAAGTCAAAGCAAATCAAACACAAAACACAACAAACAAACAAAAGCAAAAGCAAAGCAAAGCAAACAACAAAGCAAACAAACAACAAAGCAAAGCAATCAAGCAAAACCAACACAACAATCAAGCAAAGCAAAACAAAACAAAGCAAATCAAGCAAATCAAAACAAAACAACAAAGCAAACAACAAACAACAAAGCAAAGCAAACAAAGCAATACTTTATATGTCGCTATAATTGAAGATTGCATTACAATTATAAAAGTTTGATCCCAATAAAAGTCCGGGTCATGACGGAATAAATAACTCTTGATAAAAAGATTTCACAAGAACGTGTACCCCTTGCGAATATAATTCATCCATCAATCACAAAAGTTGTTGTAAGCCATACACCTGAAAAAAGCAAGGGTAGTAAACCGATTTACAAAAAGACCAATACTGAGTTATATTTGCTAATTCTCGACCTAATCTTTTTGGCCTCTTTTTTCAAATTCTTGAACGCCTCATGTTTACAGATGTTCAGCATTTATTGATAATACAAATTATTATCAATGACACTTTGTCTTTGACCAAACATTCTCACAATGGCAATTATTGACTTGTTCGATAAAATTCACAAATCTGTTGAGAAAATTAAACGACATGGGATTTACTAGACTATCAAAGCAATTGATACATTAACGAATTTTACTGTAAAATTAGAACATTATGGTTTTAGGGGCATTTGTTGTTGGAATCTTAGTAACAGGACACAATACGTCCAATACAATTCATGTAAATCAAATTCCATGAATATAACGTGGTGTTCCGCAGGGATCAATTCTTGTTCCTCTACTATGTATATTTAGATCAAATGATCTTATTAATACGTCATCGATTTTCAAATTTTGTCTTGTTTGCGGATGATACCACGATCCGTTAATTCCCATCAAGACTTGCCATAAAATCATTGGTCAACAAACATTCATGAAGTCACAAATTGGTTTCAAGCTAATAATTATCAATATACTTTGACAAACTAATTTCATGATTATGGCACACCGCAAAGGACATTTGATTTAGAGCATACAATATTATTTTATGTAGTAATCTTTCCAGAGTGAACAAGACAAAATTTCTGAGTATTTAACGACGAAACGCATTAAATATCAGATTGGAAAGCAGTTGTCTAACATTTTCAAGAAATATTGGTATTCCTAAGAGTTAACCCTGGGTCAAAACGTAGTCTTTATTGTATTTATTGCTCTCAATTCTATTGCCTTATTTTCATATGGGATCCTTGCATTGGTATACTCATAGGATATACCTGGATAAATTATGCAATTACAGAAAGATCCGTAAGAAACATATTCAATGTTCCATTTTAGAGCTCATTCTGGACCACTTGGAAGAAATTAAAAAACTCTGAAATATTAGATTTGTACGCAATATAATCGTGCTATGTTTATTTAAGCATTTACGACTTTCTTTCCTAAAGTTTTTGGTGATTACTTCATTCAAAATTCGGAATCTCCATACATCATACAGAACCCTCCACGATTCCACTTAGTAAGAACAAAACAACATATGCTCTAAATCTAAAGCGTTAGGTCAATGGATCCAAAAGGTTGATCAGCTTCCTTTACTATGTTTTAATCTTTGCGTTTACAAAAAGTGCTGGGAAACTTTTAATCTGACAAAACAGTTATATAAAGGAATTTTTAGCGGTCAAAATTATCCGTATCCTAGAAGATGTTAGATATATTGTACCTCAAAACGAGAAAGATGGTCTATTTTATGTGTCGACTTTCCGAACAGCAGTCGACACTTTTTTGTTTTCTAAAAAAAATTATCTCTGAAAAAGTCGGGGGGAGGGGCGGGGGGGGGGGGGGGGGGGGGGGGGGGGGGGGGGGTGGGGGGGGGGGGGGGTTACATGATTTAAGGAGCAATTTATGAAACAGTGTGTTTTCAACTTTTGTACCGTAACATTACATAGAGTTGTGTATTGTTAATGTTTTATCTTTCCAAATCGTTTGAAATTAAAATAGGAATACGTCAAGCTGTCCATTATCACCACTGTTGTTTTATTATTGCCTGGAAATGCTTGTCTGCTATATAAAGCAATCAGAATATAAAAGGCATTAAAATTGGAAATGAAAACGAATTAGAAGTTAGAATAGTTTCAAATAGCAGATGACACCACTGTTATGTTACATGACGAATTTTGTATTAAATGTTTTAAACTCTTCACAATTCGTAAGTTTCAGAGTTATGATAAACAAAGAAAACTGAAGGTCTTTGGCTTGGCCAGCAAACCCAACGATTAGTGTGAATACATAAGGTGGTTACAAAACCCATTCATGTTTGGGAGTATATTAGTAAAATATGGAAAATCACACGCACCTAACTGGTCGAATAGGTTAAAGAAACTAGAGCTGCGTTGAAAAAAAGGTGGAATCAGAAACGTACATATTTTGGAAAATCACTATCATTTAAACTTTAGGTATTTCCCAATGACTGTAGCAGTGTCTTCATTACATACACCAGAATATGTAATTAAGATTCTAATAAGATGTTATTCACATTTTATGAGCGCAAAGAAAGAAAATGTGAAGAGACCACATTACCGGTTACATGGATATGGTTGGCCTCAAAATGGTAGATTTTAGTTATACATCAAAGTCGGGCCTTGAAATAAAATGGATCCGAGACTGCTTAATGAGAGAATGTATGAATTTGGAACAATTTAGCCGACCTTTGGTTTGATTTAATTGGTGGCAAAGAATTATTTACTTGAAATGGAATGTAAACGTCCTCGATGTAAACAAATTGTTAATAACAATTCCAACTTCTATCAAATAAATAGAGGCATGGTGTTTTGTTAAAAGAAAATCACACAAATTCCTCTGTATGTGGAGGCTCTCGAACCAGTTTTGTGGGCAATAGTAAGGTCAAATTGGAAAACAACGTTACTGATTTTTAATAAGTGAAGAAAGCAGTATTGTTTAGTTAAGTTATTATTGTAAACACTAAGATTGATAAACTTGGATGATGTCACATAGTGTAAATGCCACTAATATTTATTTGCAAAATTAAAGCCAGCCTTCCAATAATGTAAGACGCAAATAAATTAATAACGTTGATCTCTGTATTCCTGACAACCAATGAATGATTCAGATCAACAAAGAATATGTCTATTCACATTTCAAATGAATACAAAACAAACTATAATATGATTTAACTCATCAAAATCCAGAGATGATCTTTTGTGTGAAGCATTGGGAAAAATATCTTTTGATGTTTGGCAGACACTGATCATGAAAAAGATGGAAGTATCTGGAATTCAAAATGTCCATAGAATAGACATCAAATTGACAATGCACTTTAATATCGTATATACATTCCACGCAAACTAATTTATTCCAAATGGAAATTGTCTGATTCGGATATGTTGAATTTTGTTATATGCAGAATACTATTACCACTTCTTAGGTTGATGTAGCCTGGTTGGAACTTTTGCTACAAATGGGAACCATTGGTAATCTCACGTGTTAACGTAGCATTTGAATAACATGAAGTTATTCTTAGGATATTGAGTTAGAACTCAGAGTATCAAAATTCTGAATCATCTGCTCATGTTTGCTGTATCGCCATATATAAGGTAAGATTCTGTATAACACAACCAGAAAAAGGATTCACCATTATTTTATATTCGCGTAAATGATATTAGAAACATAATCAAATTCTAAGTAATTCAAATTCACGTAAATTCAAATATAAATTATATTGGTAAAAACAGACATAACATGGCAACCAAGTTCCTAATTTTCTCTCACTTTTACACTTAACGTAAAATATTACTCTTATTTTCATGTCAATCAGACATTGTACTGTTCTATATATATACTTTATGAGTAGATTACATTTGATTCGTTATGTTTTTGACGTTCAAGTTGTGTTAATAAATTACCTCTACGAGGTCGTTAAAAGAAAAAAAAACACAACTGCTGATTTGAAAAAGTTCAAACTGTTAAGTCATTCAACTTAATTTAAAAACCCCTTTGTTTATTTTTATGGAGTAATTCATTTGTTTATAGATTGTATTTTCATCATTGATGAATTTATTTTGTCATATTCATTGTATTTATCAGCCATTCGTTGCAATATTCCTCCATGTTCTTGGTAGCTCTTTGTTTTTGTTTTTTTTGGTAAGAGTCAACCACTTCTGGCCCATTTTGGCCTCTTGGTTGGCTCCGCCATGCCAACATTCCTTGAATGTATTTATAACGTTAGTTGATGTTATCATTCGTTGCTTCGCTTGGCTGGCATAAATATATGATTAGGATATGATATCTATCAAGCAAAGTAAAATCAAAACAAGCCAAACAAAGACACAAACCTATAACCAACAAAAACAAAACACAACAAAGCCCAGCATACATAGCATAACATAACTGACGTTCCAAAATGTTCTTTCAAAATTAACTCAATTTTTATACACCAGAAGGTAGAAAGCTAAAATTTGACAACTTTCTTGCGAATTCCCATAGTATTTTGCACTCGTAAAGGAAAATGTGTAAAAAGGGCGAAGGTTTAAATGACTTCAAAAAGGCTGAATGTTAATTACCTTTATAAATAAATAACAAGGTCTTTTACTTGGAATCGTTAACAACTCGAAAAATAAACTGCTCACTTGTAAACTAACTTGGCAGCAGTAACTGTACGGTATCAATCTTAATAACAAGTTTCACATCACACTTTTTGTCAAATAATCACTATATATCACAAGATCACTATATAGATGGTTTATCAAAATAATTTCACTTTGGGAGAGCGTGGCCCACTGGGTAGGGTATTCGCCCCGGTTCGAGCCCCGGCGGGGCCCCCATGCCTGGGATTTAATTGGGTAATTGGGATTTAATGTGGTACTAAATTCTGGATTTGATTTGTAAGAACTATTGAAAAACTGAATTCCGCTCTCCCCGTGGTTCATTTGGACTTGGGCAAACGAACCCTGAGCATACCCACCCCCTTCCTTCGGAGGGACTTTTAAGGCCGTCGTCCCATATACATGGAGAATCACGCCTGAATATGTAATCCAGCCAGTATTGAATAAGAGTAGGGTGCACACCCCCCTGGTTGTCCCCATCGGTCCTGGTTCCAGGGCATCATTGAGAACTCAGTGTTTGAACACTGAATGATCCTAACCCAGGCTAAATAAGACCAAAAAATAGGTTATGATAATTCACGTAAATAAATGTTCTCTGGCTTCAATAATACTGTTCACCAGGTTCGCATAGAAATAAACTATTTCCCCCGTTCGCGATCACCTGGCTGGAATGCCCTCGGGCTTTCTTGTTCCTTTGACCTTTAATGACCCCTAATGGTTTTCTGGTTCGTTGACCTTGAATACCCCTGATGATCTGGTCATGAACCTTTTCAGATTTTTGGCATCAACATCACCTCACCCTCCAGTTCATTTCCATTACTCAGTGTTTACCCTTTTGCCTCCTTTGACCTTGAATGCACCCTGATGTCATCTTGGCGTGCCCTTTAAAATTGTTTAATAAAAGGAAATCATTTATCATAAAGTATTTTTTTTATAATAACCGTCCATATAAATTTGTCAGTTTATTCAATTCATCAGGTAGAGAATTGATTACCTATATGAATATCTTCCTAATTTTTGTCTAAATATTTATTTTTAATTTTATATGTTCGTACATGACCAGGACAGGAAAACAGACAAGACCACACCAATGACATTGGGGCCATATTGACGTATTATTTTATTTGCACTCACACGTGTTTGATTACACATATCCTTGTATTTATATTTTTTCAACTTCTTCGTCACAACTTGATACCTGGCACAAGCGTAAAAAAAAAATGGCTTATCGCCATCATGCAGCATCCGCAAATCACTTGTGGAATCCTTCCATCAGCCGTTTATCTTTCACGTGTTAGATTCATCATTTACCATGTTCCAACAACTTGAAACATAGTTTCTTTGAGATTTTAAAAATCTTACTTGAAAACTGTCAACTCCGACCTTCTGTTGTTTATTGATTTGTTTAATTAAGTAAAGAAAACATAAACAAAATTATCAAACTGGCGTGCTCCCTAGAGGATACACACTTATGAATATTTCCGGAGGAGTGAATAGAAAAACACCAAAGGCAAACACGTACTTGCAACCCATTTTAACCCGTCCTGGTAACTTATTGAAGTGTTTAACTACACTCTGCATGTATTATTTTCAATGTCATCCAAAGTGTCCCACCAAGATGGGGAGTATTATCATGTCACCACCTATGTGGGAAATATGTCACCACTATATAGGAAATTATAATGACCAACTCTGTTGGAAAAAATATCATGTTCACATAATATGGGAAAATTCTGTCACCAACTATGTGGGATCTGTCACCAACTATGTGGGAAATTCTGTCACCAACTATGTGGGAACTTCTGTCACCATATATATGGAAATAATCCGTCCACCACTCAATGAGAAAGCACAGTGGTCCACCATGTATATGGGAAAAGTTCCATGTACCAAAAGGATCAGCGATAATGCTTTACCATCGCAATGGGATCTTTGTCCCAAACGCCTACTTTGGGAAATAGGCATACTCCTCGACACTGTAGAACTAACAAAAAGAAACAACCGATTATAATAACTGAGAAGCGGTGGTTGGTCGGGAACTATTTTATAACCGAAGAACACGTTTCTACAACATGATGACCTACGACGAAAGTGTGCTAGCCCGCATGGAAAGCACATTACTATATTGTGCGGTTCCCCCGCTGATAAGCGCGGAAGATAGCCATGATAAATTTGCATCGGGACCCGCCCTATGCCACTTCCGTCCGAACAACTTTTTCTGTATCCGCATACGGCTAACTAAGCCCGATTGTTCCGTAACATTACCAGGACAGAACAGACAAGAACACACCAATTAATTTGGCCATATTTGACGCTAGATTTTTTTGCACTCACGTGTTGTTGCACCTATCATTGTATTTATATTAAAACTTACTAAAAAAATCGTCAAACTTGATACCTGGCGAAAAAAAGCGAGAAGACGGATGCTTATCGCCATGCCAGCAGCAAAAATACCAAATATGGAATCCTTCACCATCACGTTATCTTTCACGTGATTATATCTCATTTCAATAGTTCCAAGCAATTAACTAGTTCTTTTGTAGATTTTTAATCTTACTTGAAAACTGTCACTCCGAAACGGCTGATTGGTTACATAATTGGTGTTTAATTAATTATCGAAACATAAAACCAAAATTATCAAACTGCGTGCTCCTAGAGGTACCACTTATGCATATTTCCGGAGGAGTTAATCAGAAAAACACCAAGGCCAAACAAAATTTGCTTAGCAAATTTGCCCCACCAAAGGCGATACCTATTTCGCTGTATACACCAGCTGTTCTGGATCCCCTTTGAAAGCGTGTATGCCATCTTGAGTGTTTGTCCTTTACCACTTCCAGTCCTGTTCGGATAGATGCACGCCGTCGGGCCTAAAAGAGAATCTTTATACCATACATTTACCGTGTCTGATCACTCTACCCTCGCTCGCCAATAAAATTTGGCGAGCGGTTCTATTACGTTTTTCCGTTTTGTCTCCATACCTTTTTGGGTCCTTTGCGCCAGATATTTATATCTTGTCAGGATCTCGCCAATAACACTGTATTTGGTAACACCGCCTTCTTCTTCCTACTAATTTTGACACGATCGCACGCTTGAACTGTACCAGATCAAGGTGGTAAATCATTAGTACCCATGTGAACAACCCACTATGGGTCATGTACTATTACCACGACGGCGTTGAATTGATCGCTCTAGATACATGAACAACCTCCCCAAGATTGCCACCTCGCTCGCTTTCCAAGTAATCTGTATGTGGGGAAGTGGGGAAGATTTAACCCCCACTCTCCCTGTGGGAGTAGATGACGTGCGGCCCAAAAGATTAACGAGTCTCCTACTATCCAGCTTTGTCTAAGCAAAAAGAAGATCGAAACAAGAGTGTAACTGGCATGCATTCAATACCGATTGATGACTAACATAATTATTACCGTTCTTTCCCCAGGCCATGCACGACTATTTGTACATGTCTGCGCCCTGGAAATCGGATTGATGCGGGGTAACCGACTTCGAAGTTCTAAGCATAGCTTGATATGTAGAGCTAACCCAACACCATTCCATAAGGTCAATCCTCTCCAAATCCCTCCATAGCAAAATGTATGCAGCCCCGATCCTAAGGGAATGAGTTCGTGATGCCTCTTTGTTACTTTCCATTACTCCTACGCTTTCTTTATACTGGCCGCAACCTGATACCGTGTAACGGACTTTGTTGAAGTGCCAACAGCTGACCTTCTCCCTTGGTACGCATTTCCAAATATTGAGCTAATGCGCTTACCGGGCATACGCCTACGACGTTTGTTTTCTGGTATAAGGATGGTCGTCGCGCGACCCTGTGATCTGTCTTCGAAATCTAATTTTAACATTAATGCACGCCCGATTGCTGGCTGGACCTAATTACTACGTCACTCAACTGTAATCCTTCTGTGATAGCTTATTGCTACTCCAGCTGTGAATTCCCCACACGTGAACCCATATAATGCTAAATAGCAACGCAGCTTGAACATGCAAGCTTTTTTTCGTACAATTATGTTCAGAAACTAAATTCACACCACTTAACGTGGTTTTTAGCATGCCCCTACGTTAATGGTCGCCTAGAATCTGGGGCGCTTGGTTTGTCGCGCCTACAGCCTTCAATCATTTTCTAACTAAAAAACAATCAGAAGGGTCATCCAAACTGTTACTTTTATGCATAAATGCTAAACCGGACACATACGCGGCGATATTGGAACTTGCTTTCCTGTGATCGACAAATTGCAATGATGAATATTAGAATCAGAACGCGAAATTGGTAACTCCGCAACCATACCAATCTGCCGACGCATTTTTGCGTACGCCTCCCAAAATCCGTGTTATAGCGCTTTGTGAGAAATTCTTGCGCTATCTGAGAGCTTCAGCAGACGATTCTCTCTACTTTGAGACTTCCCAAATATTACTGGTAGCGACTCGCCCTCTCTGCGTGCGCCTGGTGCCACGTCCTGAAAGCCTCCATCTGAAACCGAGATAAAAAGTCCGCAATATTGTTATTACGACCTCAATATATAGTATCTTTAAATTAAATGAATTCCAAGCGCAACCACATAGGACACCTCCCTAACCATTCGCCTGAATCTACGACAGGGTGAGGTTTGTTTGTTTATGATCCTCACTGACCGTTGGGTGTCTGAACCTGACAACACACCTGTCTATTTGCAAGCTCACTGCCCCACCTTTTAATAGCTGCATATATCGGGAAGAGTTCTAAGGCAGCTATGGACAAATTTAGCCCTGGAAACCCAATAAGGCCATCGCCCTTGGGACCACCTTCCCTGTAGTAAATACCATAACCAACGGAGCCCTGCTGCGTCTGTGAACAACTGTAAACTTTACTACGACTCCACTTTTTCTTGAATAAGTAACCCATTGTAATCTGACACGAAGTTTTTCCACATGCCCAGATCGTTCTTTGCGTCCCTCGTGATTCGAATCATATAATCGGCTTTTTTTCAACGCCACATGTCAAAGTTATTAGCCTCCTTAAAAAGGCCCGCCCAGGCCCCTAACTTCTTTACTCAAAAACAAAGTGACCCAATTAAGGATTAAGCTGTTTAAGGACATTTCTTTACCAGTATGCACTCTCATATCAGAATGACAGCAACTATTTGTAACTGTGGAACCCGTTCCTGTCTGTGTACGGTTGTCAATTTCCAAACCCAGATATGTTTTAACAACCTGAGATGGACCGCCTCAGTTTTTTCACTGCATCGGCGTCTCCCAATCAGCACACGCCATTTCAAATTCTTCATGAGTTTTTCTGACACGATCACCGTGACGGTGGATGCAAAAATGTATCATCCAGTATGTTTTTAATGTTGTTGCACCTGACACTACTGAAGTGATTTCTCGGAAAGTACTAAATTTCCTCAAAGAAACTGCAACTAAGGTACAGCCATTGGGAAGACACCCTGTCGACCCAGTACTGTCCCTGAAATTAAAACCCAACAAGCATAATCCATTTGGGTGTATTGGCAAATCCGGACGCCGATTTAATATCTAAGTTTTGCATAAAAACTGGGGCCAGACCTATTTGCAATCATTGAACCGCGTCATCAAACTTGAAACCTTACCCTAGATAAGTTTTTCGTCAATGCCAGAATTTGATTGACCACCATATGGGTATGAGAGATGATGGATGAGCCGGTACTCCCCAGTTGTTTCGTGGAGGCCTAAACCCAAGGGACTGCATTGAAGGTTTTAGCAAGCGGTTTGCATGGAAATGCCCTGCAATAACGCCTAAATTACGTTTCTTTCATCATTTATTTATGACAATTTGCGCTGCTCACGAGCTGACTCGATGATACAGGGTATTCCCTAGTAACCCTAGACCTGTAAATCCCAACGAAAACCAACTGAAACCCATCATCCAAATCGCAACTATCCCCTTTTTTTGGATATGTTTTCAAGAATAGACCAGACGATCAACTTGATTGCGTTGGTGCCACTCTTCAACCCACTTCTGGGGCAGGTGAATATTCCTTTCTCCCTGTTTGGACCGCCTGACATTATGACACATTGGATTGAGGGTGCCCAAATGCAATTTAGCACCATCTGTGCTGAAATGTACAGAGATATGTTTTCTGGACCTTGCCTGCCAGCAAATTGTAGCCCCAACAGAATACCAAATTGGTTGCTTCCCTGGGACCGGTACTGCGCGCATAAGGTGTTTGTAGCGCGAAATTGCTGCTGGGAACCTCTTTCTGTGGAGGAACGAAAATTATTTGAATTATTTTGTCTCTGAAAACCCCTAAACCCGCCTAGTGGATGCATTTGTCAACGGCTGTGGGGCTAACAAGAACCCTGAGCCACAGCTCGCTATCTATAGCCGCCCACGCTTGTAGGATCATGGCTTGTTTTAGACGAAAATTGGAATGTCATATGTCCGCCAACCATCCCCTCCCAAATTGCTGACGCCGAACGTACCGTGTCCATATACTTGAGCAACTCAGCGCTCTAACTCCTATGGAACTTCCAAGTAATGCTCAGTACATCAGGAATGCTGAAGTCCACTGCTCAATTGACTCGATGCTAGGGGACTTAGCAATTTGTTTGGCCAACTACTAATTTTTGACCCTCTGACCAGGAAAACCATACTTGGCGGGAACTCCGGTGGTGTTAAGAGCGACCCGAGATCAACAAACTCACCACGCTGTATTTTTGCCTTGGTTAGCGGAGGTGGGTGGGTAAATGAAGGCCCAAGCTATCGCAAACACACCTGCGCAGCGGTTGTGGGCCTTGTTTGGGCATTAATGACTCAACTTGACTTCCCTTGGCAATGGTAATCGTCACTTGCACCACCAACATCTATCGGTAATCCTCTTGCCACTACACCTGAATTTCTTGATTTTCTTTCCCCTTCCACCTTGTCTCGGGGCTTTGCCTTTTCTTGGCGGCATGATATCGCAAAGGTAAACTCCACAAGTAAAACCAACTCCGCACGAATTCAGGGGTACACAAAGCCTTACTACCAATATGTAAAGAAAAATATTTATAACACGAAGAAAACACGTGTGTGATACAAATGATGACTACGACGAGAGTGTGTTAGCCCGCATGAAGCACATACGATATTGGCGGGTCTCGATAAAGCGCGGGAGCTAGCATGAATAAAATTTGCATCGACCCGCCCCTTGCCACGTCCGTCCGAAAACAACTTGCTGTAGCCGCCTACGGCTAAGCTAAAGCCCCGGATATGTAATACTTAACATCTATAGAAACCTAGCAGAAAATTACAAGTTTCTGTAGGGTGGTACTCGGTGCTCGCCGACCCGGAAAAGTTAACCACGCACTCTCTACGGGCCGCACCCTTTCCCACGCCTTTCGGTATTATCCATCTTGAGAGTTTTTAAACGCTGGTTTCAAGTTACGCCAACTTTTCTTTTCAATTTTAGAAAAGATTTACGTACTACCGGACCACCCACCAAGTTCAGGAACGTGCGAACCTCGTCTCCGAGGAAAGAAAATAGACACTGACAGACAGACAGAAGACCACGGTATTAATATAGATGCTAGGGCACGATTCTCTAACCCTACTGGAGAGACAAAATTATTTTCCAAACACCAATGTTCGAAGTCAGACCGCATGTGAACAACAAAAAATCAGTTGCCCCGCCCCCGTAACACACCCCGTAGGTAGGGTATGAAAGGAGTGTGAAAGTAATAGTTGATATAGTAAATAACGTCGGACTGTGGTACTAGGGCATTTGACATTAAAAACTGATATTTTTTTCTGACTAGAATTTCGGACTTATCAGGAGTTTAACATGAGGCTTTCAGATTTATGGCTAGTGACATCCCATAGACTCGACCCGTACCCAGTATATTTTGTATTCTAAATTCAAAACAAATGCAAGAGGGTGCAACAGATATTGAACAATTACCTTGGCTAATCCGCAAATAGCCTGAGGCGATGAAAATAAAAACTCGGTTTTAACGGGCCCGACCGACCTTGATTTTTCAGTTTCAGATTTTTTTTTAGTTTTCCAAAAATCATGTAAATCAGCTGTTTTTAGCCCAAATTCATCAATTTTGGCAAATTTATTTCAGAAAATTTGTTTGTAAAATTGTTCATTTTTTCTTGATTTTTCAGATTTTGGAGATATTTAGGCCAATTTTGAGCTTCAGAAAAGAAAAAAAAAAAATTAAAAAAAAAATCGCCCGACGACCGACCGTACTCGAAAGGTTAACGCTCGCCGTTACAAACCGGGTTTTTTTTTTCGTCGACTTTTATCTGCATGTTTTTACCAGGAAAACGTCCACAGACATTTGATTTGAGTATGTAGTCCTGCCTAATTGAGTGGGTTTTTTTATATCAAGCTACTCTTCGTTTTCTAAGATAGGCAAAAACAAAAAAAATGTGTCCAAACACTCCAGTGCACCCATTAATTCTAATTTTTCGAAATTACTAAGCTGACACATTGTCTGCCCAGTTTACCGTAAAAAATCTTCTAACAAACATCTTTACCAGGAAGCTTTCGTAAAGAAAATATGTGTCCGATGCCATGATACAACATGTTTCCAAACTATGTGTATACACCTGTCACGACCATGATCAAATATACTCGTTACTTATGGGCCATACACGAGAAAACTCCCGGGATTCAATGAAGGTGGACCGTGTGATCTGTGAATTATTAATTCACATTGATCAAATCCTGATGTAATTATAGGCGTGATCCGGAGGAAAACTTCAGCCCCCGCCTGCGGTTGTAAACCATGAGCGAGTTGAAACTTTAGAGAATCTTTACGGCAACTACATGCTAGTTGGAATAGCACATATCGATTAAATTATATTAAGTGATAGTATTATGTTCCACAAAGATAATGTTGTGTTCTGATCATACAGTGAGCTAAACTAATCTTGATAAAAGTTCCCCTATAGACAAAATTGCATTACAGATGAAAGAATTAAAATTTGTGTCACAGTGAGTGGAAACCAAAATAAAAGTAACCCAAACCCTTTATTTCAGGAACAATTCTTTCACTTGTAAAGAATTATAACATGAATTTGTTTTAGTTTTTAGGAATAAGGATCGCCGAATTACATTTCCTAACCCAATTACATTCTTTAATTAACCCAAAAAAATCATAGTTTATATAACGATTTATGTTCATCAATTAATATCACGGGCATACTGACGTGTTAATTGTAACACTGCGTAGTAGAGCTAATTGGAAGAATGGCATACATGGCTAAACCGGGTGGTTATTCCGATAAGTTTCCGAACAAATCATATGGGTTTCAGACAAAGTGATACCTACGGAAACGCCAATGGAGTGGGATAATAACATAACAGCGAGGTTTCAAATGCCAAACGGGATACCAATACTGCATGATAAAATCTTTTGTTCCATCGATCCATGAACAAACAATTGAATTTAACATTCAGCAAGGACATGCCTTGCGCACACGGAATCTTAATACATGTATGCTATGTACAGCAGACGTACAAGGTCTAACTGGGACACTGGCGTACAATATATTTACACACTATTAATACATACATTCACCAGATGCTTTAAAGCAATATTAGCACATTTTTTTGAAAGCGACCCATTTGTCAAAAATTTTGAAGATTTTTACCACGGTTGCTGGGTAAACTGGATAGTTCAACTATAAAACTGTGAATGGTTAAGCTCGAAAAATGTCTATGTGTCACTGTTACAGCCCCCAAGAGATTAAGCAATGATTTATTTACACTTGGCGTAGGATTAAGTCTAAATAGCACATAAAAATATTGTAAATAATCGAAATACATGTAATACAAAATATACCTGGTTTGTGTGCATGAGTAGCAATAGAATTCAAGAGAACCGCGGAGAATGTATGGAGTTTAACTTGAGGACTAGAAGATCAGACTAGCTTAGCTCAAGGTGATATGTGTATGTCCATAGGTGGCGCACTGCTGTATAATTACACAGTCAGTGAGTAGCTGATATGAGATCCCAAATCTAAACAGTACATGTGGAATGTAGAGGCATTTCCAGATTTTTATGTAAGCGACTATATGTAGTACATGACTCATTAGAGAGGACTAGACATTCTAGAATTGTTTTGAGGGATATATAAAAGCCCTGGTGAGAGAAGATGAGGGAGTTTATTAAAATCGTGCTCCAAGTTATTAGCAGATATTACAACATCTTACTCCAAGGTATTAGCAGAGTATAGTGACACATAGTTGCTTCAAGTTGACTCGAGAGTAATCGCAGTCAAATATATTCTTCTGTAGTGGAACATTGCAAAGTTGTCACAGCCCAACAGTTTTAGTCCGATGTGTGGCCGGTTTCGGTTTCCGTATTTCGTGGCCTCTGAGTTATCCAAGGATAAAAAAGGTACAGCCTTTGGACGGTATATGTGACCTGCTCCCAGGCCCACGAAACCCGGATAAAGTCGGAAAAAGTTCATTTTGAGATAGTGCAGATTTGAAATGCTGAGAAAACAAGCTTTAAAATGATGTAAACCTATAAACATGACACTTCCTTTTGTCCATCACAAAAAATCATATATGCCTTGAAAACCTGTTTTCTATTGATTTTAACAGTTTATTGATCTCTTCTCCTAAAGTACTCTGGCCGACTTTGTCCTAGTTTGTGGGAGCAGGTCACATATTTAGCGGACCTCCGGGAGCAACGGGAGTCATTAGGAGCTGTTTTCTTCAGTAAGGACAAGGTCTCGAGGACACGTCTCGCTATTGGAAATTGAAGATTTATGCTGGGAATATTGGCCAGGACTCTTTGCAAGTTCTGCATCTTAATAGTAATCTCGCTGCAGCCCTCGTCGCGACACACACCAGGTCGTAAGTCTATTAGTTCATTAATTAACAACTTTAATTTAGAGTAAATCTTTTGATTATTGATACCTAATTGATGGTCTGTTGAGATTGATCAAACACACAATTGAGGATAAATACTTTGTTTTTAAAAATTTGTAATCAATTTTTCTTTTTTTAAATTTGTAATCAAGTTTCAGGAGTTTGAATCCGTATTTGAGGTGGTTTTGGCCTTGGTCAAGGAGACCGTAACGTCACAACGAAGGAATTTTGTAATTAAGAATAATATTATCGGGGATCCCCGATAATAATTCACGGCTGCTTGAACCGGCCTTCCAATGTGAAATATCCAGGAAATACGCCATGTACGTGTCTACGCTCATCAATAGTTTGTTTTTAAATGGTTCAGGCAAGTCCAGTTAGAGGTTATGTTCGCGGTGGCCTATTTCATCATGACGGATGTATTAAAACGTAGCATTTCCGCTCTGCCGTTAAGTCAATCTGGATCCCACGGCTAATTAACAAAATTCGCTTATTTTTATGATAAATACGTACTTTTTAGCATTCTCGTTCGCAGGTATATTTCCTAACAATTACCAACGGAACTGTGCAAAATAGCAAATTTTGAAATTGGGGTGCTTTCAAAACAATGTGCCAATATTGCTTAACTTTTTACCATTCAGTGTAAACAATTTTTAATAATGAGACTAGAACGATACATAGTAAAATTTAAACAAATTTGATTATAAGCGGTTACTTCTACACTGTATGTATGACAGTAGCAATTACTTAAAGTCACGTTTTTAGTGTAAAAGCTTCCAAAGGTCCAATAATTCTGGCAGTAGAGTAACACAACATGCGGCTGCCTTGCAAACATTCTGATCAATGTTCTAACAGAGACGAGAAGGAAGGAAATGATTTTACAAAATGTATATAATTTTAATAATTTGTATTTTACGCGCGAAATATCCACGTAAACGTGATCAGGCGCTGGGCGGCTGCCATGAAAGGCAGCCAGCACATCAGAGAAAAACCATAATACCAGAACAGAGTTATGCCAAGGAAGCTCGATTTTAGAAGCAGGAGTAACCGGAGTACCCGGAGGAAACCTGCGGGAACGAGCAGGGATCGAGAAAGAGAAACCAAATTCACATAAAAGCCCAGAGAACGCGCCCCCCCTGCCGGGCAATTCGCCCCGAGACCTCATTGGTAACCAGGCGAGGAAGATACGCTGCACCAACACGTTCCCCCTGTATGTATTTCATTGAAAAAGCCCAAACTACGGCTCAGTCGTATAATAAAAACACAACTGCAAAGAGTTAAATTAATTATTCTATTGAATATCGTTGCTGGTTGAAATGAAGTGTCAGCCATTTGGAAAAAAAATGCAAAGGTTTTGAAAGCACACAGGACCCCCGGTACGATGTACATTTCGCTTAGTATTTTTACTGGAATTTAACTAGAGTGCTACCACGTGAATATTAAACTTCAATAAGAGTATATTGATTTATTTCACATTATATAGGCGTGGGAAAATATTGCTTACAGACATAATAACATTCCTCCGCTTGATGATTAGACCATAGGATTGCTTTGGTAGTGTTTGCGTCGTATCGTCTGATGTAAAAGGTTGACCCAAATGATAAATCTGAAATGTAGATTGCCATGCTGTTTCCACATAATCACATTATGTGCGCACTTCATGATAATTGCATACATTAGACCCGCTTGCTGGTAGTTGACCCATGTTGATGACCTTGCGTGACCTTGGTGACCCCAGCTGACCTTTGGGCCATTAACCGCGATGGCAGGGACAACACATGCTGTCGGTGATGAATTATGAGGTGTATCAAATATTATAGGTTTTCCCGGACGATTTCATCAAATATGCACATCAATGGTAATACAACCATTCAATTTCGCGCTGATTTTTAAAACGACGTGAATCCGACCTTTCAAATTCGCTAACCTGGCATTCGATTTCATTTATCACACTGATAGTCGAAATCATTAATGTACATAGTGATTCATTTAACCGATTACAAATACGACGTGATTAGGCACTCGGTTTGACGAAATGCGTGGTCGATTTTATCAGGAATGTGCACCTAGTCAGGATGCGAATCTACTTGTCATTGTGATACGAACCAAATTGAATATTTAGTTTTCATTATCATTATTCAAATCTGCAAATACTGAATTGACTTTCTTAAAATATTGTATAATGGCTATGGTTATATAAAATCGGGGTGGCCATTTTTCATTCCCATATGTTTATTTCAGCCAACTTGATATATTTAGTTTAAAGAAGACTAGTCTTTAATTTTAAAATTTTAAGCTTGTATAGGCCTATATAAATTTCAAAAATTAGTATCCGGTAGTTATGGCATGTATCATAGGCCTCATAATCTGCCTACATATCACAGCCTATCTAGCATTGTAATTGTAGGCTTATTATAGCTTATATATTATAGCCTCCCATAATACATGCATAATATACACATGCATATTCTGCATATACATGCATATATATAATCATTTCATTGTTTATTATATATATTTTCTTTTTCTTTGTTTATCTTGTTCTTTTTATTTTTTATTCTTTGTCTTTTTATTTCTTTAATGACATATATATAGGTCAATGAAACATGTAAGGGACTTCAGGCGTTATCTGACTTTTGTTGATGGTTTTTTGATATATTTGTACAGTGGAACATTTTAACACATAATCTGTGTGGCAAAACAATCGTTTGTGTTATCAGGGTTCCATGATTTGTGTTATCATTAAACTGTTGTGATAACATTGGATTCTTTGTGTTATATAATTAAAAGGGCTGTGTTAACTGGGGTTTTCAGCAGTTCTACGTACTTTATAGTCTTTCCATTTTTTTCTTTTTCTTAACCGTCAATGTTCTGGCGACCAATGCATCTCGGCAAGTAGGTCTGTGATTGATTGTACCATGCTGTACACTTCGCAGGTGTTCCACTTCTCTAAACGTTCCGTACAGCAACCACTCCTGGAGAAATCAGATCTCCATACTTGAGGTTGACGCCAGCCTGGGCTCGTGCAGCTGGGTTCCAATCTCTGCTCTGTCCATTGAGGAGTCGCAGCTGCGCTTCACTCCTTCCTTGAAAGCTAATGGGCCATTTCGGTCCGGGTTTGAGCAAATGGTGGTTAGGGGGGGGGCACCATCTGATTGTTAATATTGCCGTGGCATTAGGGGACGGCTCGGATATGAGGACGAGCGTTTCGTAATATCAAAAGTATCTGATCGCACTGCGGGGAACATTCTGAATCTGCCACATTGTTGACCGGTTGTTGCCAGGAACTCCTCAAAATATCTCTGGTAACGTCTCTGATTGTATCTTGTGCGGCCAACTAACCCCACCTCACACCAAATGGCAAAGGTAACGTTGACTTTGTTTGCCTCTCTGCTGTCCATGGACCAACTGTCCTCGCGGAACTCCACATGAGCGCGACCATAGGACCGGCGGCTCCATATTATGTTATAGCATGTCTCGTCAATATACACAGTAAGGTGCCCTACACCATTCTGCAAAAACCAGTGGCAACAACAACTCGTGCATCCAATATGCGTTGCTCATTCCTTTGCTTCCGGTACATCCTCTCTACTTGATGGTCATCAGCATGCCGTCCAGAGTTCTTGCGATGGTGCTGCTTGAAACAAAGGGTTTGTTTGGAGGTCAGCTCCGTCGCAGTTGTGCATTCAATTGACCCAAAGTCATCAGAGAGGGTTGTTATCTAGTACTGCTGAAGCCTATTCTCATTTCGTCGCACCTTCCGGTTGATTGGACCTCCTTTGGGTAGCTTGTTGCGGCGCCCAGCGTGCAGATATATGGTAATGATAGATCTGGCTGTCGAGTGCTTGATACCTAGAGTAATAATCAAACCTACAAATATCTGGCGTCTTCAGCCTCAAAGGCATCAATCAGGCGATTGCTATCAATGTCCGGAATTCGCAATGTACCTTCCTCTGGCAGCCATGATGGGATAAGGGAGAGTTGTGTTAACGTATAAGTAACCAATTTTTGACTGAGATGCTATCGTGGCAAATGATGGGGCAAAGAAAGAAAGTTTTTTAAAAGCACAAGCTTTTATACCTTATTTTATAAATACTACTTGGCAATTCAAAAGGACTAGAGCACCTGGTGGTAGTTAAACTGTTGTTTAACAGTAAATGAATTGCAATACTTGAGTCACCTTAATATACGCGCAAATTGATTGTTCATTTAGCGAAATAGATTAATTAGAAAGTGAAAAGGAAAACTTCTTTGGGGATGTGCATTCGAATTCACGCGAAAATGAAATTTTTCACAATAACATTAAATGAAATGCAATTCCGCGTAAATCGTACACTTATTGTTTTTATTCGTTGGAATGCGGTGTTTTTGGGAATAGAATGGTTAAGGGCCAATGTGAATGGAGTGGGAATGTTTTTTTTCATGCGATTTTCGCTCGAAACTTGAATGCATCCATTTCAAATTGTTGTGCATATTTGCCGAAATCGTCCGGGAAAACCTATATTAAAGTAATACAAGAACTGCGAACCTAGGTATTGAGCACTCTTTTCAAAGACGTGTTTGTGCACGTGTTTGGGTCGGCGCGTAGCTTAATTTGGTTGTTTGATGGGTGTGGAGGTGTGTGTGTTATTTTGCAGGAACTAAATACAGATAGAAAAAAATATTGCCATAACTTATTATGAAAGCAACCCTTATAACATTTCTTTTATAATTTCACTTCAATCTTTATTCACTAAACAAAACAAAACAACATAAGATTGAAGAATTCCCATAAACGTACCTAGCAACTAAATATAAAACTGCAATATTTAACAAAATAGAAAAAACTAAAAAACAACTAAAAATATAATATTAAAAAAAAAAACATTAAAGATTGCAGGAAATATACAGTTATAAAAAAACTGGCTAAGAATTGACCAGTCTTGGCGTTTTTCCGTAAAAATTGCATAAGAGCCAGTAATTGGCAAGTTTACTAAGATTGGTTTGGAACTTCTTGCACATGATTTTGTGAAGGGTTATTGCCCAGAGAACAGAGGTGAAAATATTTTGGATATTGCACTTATTATCATCAGAAATTAAGCCTCTACTACCAATTTCACCTGCAGAATCATTTTGGCATCATAACTCTGTTCTTGTAAGTCCAAGATCAAACGGGAGTATTTGCCTTATCTTGTGCGGTCGTGAGCAATTGCGAATATTTTGTATCGAAACGGGATGGTAAGTTCAGGAGCAATGCACCTTTTTTTTCGAATTCGTAATGAGACGCATGTCCCGTTCTCAGCTAGTTGCCAGTATGTCCGGGAGAGACTTTGTCCCCCGCACTTACTATTTGTTTGTACCGGTGAGATCACAAAATAACCCAGTGGGGCAACAGATCAAATTTCAACGTGAAATGCTGTTGAAAAAAACGTTTGTTTGACAAATCAACGTTGTTTCAAAGTCATTTCAACGTTTTGAAACCTTGATCTGTGCCCACTGGAAAAAGGTTCGCGCAGGATCAGTAATTTCGCGAAGAGTGTCATGGACGAGTCATGACGCATGTGTTCGCGTCGTGTGTGCTGAAGCCTGACCTGACAGTGATTTATACATGATGAATGTTCCTTTTAAAACAAAATACAGTTTGTTGTCATATACTTGTCCAACGGCTAAGATTTTTTTTTTGGAGGGTGGTTAAGAAAGAGTTGAGAATAAATTTCAATTACACTTTTGGGATGTTTGAAAATAAAAGATTTCCAGATATAAGTGGCCTTTTCAAAGATGGATACACGTCTCACGTCACCCTGGACACGATATCTTTCAGTTTGATTGAGAAACCATGTATTCATTCATGATTTTCATCTTTGATAACTTTGATTAACCCAACTTTTTTGTGAGATGGACATGGTGGTAACTTTCATTACACAAACTTAAAGGTTTACTTTCTGCATAATAATTAACAGAAAATTTACTGGACCATTAAGATTCTCTAGCAAGCTTGGAATCTAGAGCATTATTGGACTTTTTACATCACCTTTTAGCCTTGAGACATATAGGCAGTCAGAATTGGGCTGCAAGGTACAACTTCATGAATAGATTAATTATGTTTTAAATGAGGAATGTGAAGAATATCTGGTGTCGCTGATCTCGGCAAACCCCATCTAATTTTTCAGGTATTCTGTGGAACTATTGAGTCGAGAGCAAAAAGTTTGTTTTTGTATGTCAGGACAGTTAAGCAAGAAAAACCGCATGAAAGGAGAAGGTAGTTTTTATACACCTGAACTATCCTTCCCTTGAACAAGAAGAGGTTGTTGATTCTATCAAGCCGGGTAACAAGGTGGTCCCTGACAATTATCAAACAAACCCTTTTTTCCCTTGCTTTCCAAAAAACAGAGATGATAACCAGAAATTTATGAGGCTCATTTCAATGGAAATTGACATCATTACTAGACAAGTTAAACAAGTAGATTTGAAATTTTAACTATTTATTTCTCCAGGTAGACAAGGATGGGTATTTTATTAATCTTCTTCCCATGGAGATGGCCAGCGCACACAAGTGTGAAAAAAACCCCATTGCCTTCCTGTTTCGAATCCGGCCAAGTGCATATGGGTTTTTTTGCAACACTTGTGTGCGCTGGCCATTTCCAGGGAAAGATTAAGAAAATCCCCAGAGTAGATGTTGGTTTTGTTTCATAGATTGGAGCCTGTTTAGTTTTCATTGATAATTCTTTGATGATTTTTTATGGATGGTATGGTAGGATAAAATACCAATTATAAAAGTCGCCAAGACCTCATTTTTCGGAAAGTTTTTTCTAAGATGGGTTTGAACACTGCCAAGAAATAAGGGAGAGACTGGATCTCCTTGAGACACCCTTTTGAAAGCTGAATTTGGTTGCACCTCCCAACCTTTAGTTTAGAACTGCGTACCAGTGTACCAGCGAACTAATCTCTAAAACCACTTCCAAACACTGTTTTTCCCATTACATCATTTCTTAAGTATACCCTATCATGAACTAGACCATCAGCGCAGGCCTTTTCTATAGTGTCGGCCTGACTATAGTTGTCATTGAATGTGGAGTGTTTTTCCAAATTCAAAAAGTACCATCATTGCTGATTTGGTGTAAAATCTCCAATGCTGGTTGTCCTACTGTCTGGCATGAAACCCACAGAGGGATCAATAACCACGCGCCCAACCATTCCAAGGAGAAGTCCCTTATGCCATCGAGAGACCAACATCGACAATATGGAAGTGCTATATTTGTGAGAAACGGTACCGAAGTAGAAGCATCCTCAATGTCTGATGATAGCAACATCGAAGTCCTCATCATTGAGCTTAGCTCTGTCATAGTTACACTCAGTCTACAAACCTCCAACGGTAGACTTCAAGCACCTCAAATCACCTGAATTCCATCCACCAACCTCACTTCTTCATTGTGGTCGACTTCAACAGCCATAATAACCAATGGTCCTACATGAAACTAACAAGAAACGGACAGCTGTCGAAGAATGTCGACAGTCAACATCTACGTCTCCTTGAAATGCAGGCGCTCAGCCACATCAGAGAAACCATAATACCAGACAGAAAGATTTATGCCAAGAATCTCGATTTTAGAAGCAGAGAAACGGAGTACCCCCCGGAGAAAACCTGCGGGAACGAAGTATGGATCGAGAACCAAATCACATAAAGCCACCGAGAACGAGCCCCTGCCGGGAATCGAACACGAGACCTCATTGGTGGGCAGGGACGATACGCTGCACCAACACGTTCCCCCTGTACATGAAAAGCCCCACTACTACTGCTCAGTCGTAAAACACAACAACCTGCAAAGGAGGGTAAATTAATTTTTCTTTTTTTAAAAAAAGAATGCTTCTGGGTTTTGGAACTGAATTTGCAGCTCTTTGAACACCAACATTCAAAGGTTTTTTAAACACACCAAGGACACGGTACGATGTTATATTTCGCTATTATTTTTACTGGAAGTTAACTAGAGTGCTACTACGTGAATATTAAACTTCAATACAGTAATATTTTTATTTATTTTCACATATAATATTCGTGGGAAAATATTGCTTACAACATAATAACTTCCTTCTCAGCTGATGATTTAGCCACATAGGGAATTGCTTTGGTAGTGTTTGCGTCTGTTCGTCTGTGGTAAAAATGTGTGACCCATATAACTCTTGAAATATTAATTGCCTGCTGTTTTCCACATAATCACACTATGTGCGCACATTTTCTGATACTTGCATGACATTATACCAGCTTGGTGTGACCCCCATGTTGATGACCTTGCGTGACCTTGGTGACCCCATGTGAACCTTTTGGCCCATTACCCGCGATGGCAGACACAACAATGCGTTCGGGCGGTGAATCTTTAGGGATCCGTATCAAAATTATAGGTTTTACCCGCGGGACATTTCATCAAAATATGCACATCAATTTGTAATACAACCATTCAATTTCGCGCTGATTTTTAAAACGACCGTAATCCGACTTTCAATTCTCTAACCTGGCATTCGATTTCATTTATCAATAGTCAAATCATTAATATACATAGTGATTCATTTAAAAACACCGATTACAAATACGTGATTAGGCACTCTGTTGACGAAATGCGTGGCCGATTATCAGGAATGTGCACTCGTATTTCGGAGCGAATCTACTTGTCTTGTGATACGAACCAAATTGAATATTCGTTTTCATTTATCATTAGTCACATCTGCAAATACTGATTGAATTCAATTTTTCTTAAAATATTGTATAATGCTATGGTTATTGAACATTCGTGGTGGCCATTTTCATTCCATATTGTTTATTTCAAGCCAAATTGATATTTTATGTTAAGGTCTTTTAATTTTAAAATTTTAAGATTGTATAGGCCTATTAAAATTTCAAAAATTAGTTAAAGATCCGGTATTTAATGCATTGTATCATAGGCTTATATGCCTACTTTCATGCCTATATAGCATTGTTTGTAGGCTATTATCGGCATATATATATAAGCGCCTACCTATACATGCATAAATATACACAATGCAAATCTTCATGCATATACATGCATTATATAATCTTCATTTTTTTTTATATATTTTCCTTTTCTTTTGTTTCTTGTTCTTTTTTATTTTTTATTCTTTGTCGTTTTTATTTCTTTTAAATGACATTATATACTTACACTATAGAAAACATGTAAGGGACTATCAGGAGTTCTGACTTTTTGTTGATGGTTTTTTTGACTATTTTGTACAGTGGAACATTTTTTTAATTAACACAGATCTGTGGTGCAAAACATATCAGTTTGTGTTATCAGGGTTTCCAATGTAATTTGGTGTTATCATGAAAGGTTGAATAACATTGGTTTTTGTGTTATATAATGTAAAAGGGCTTTGTTAACTGGTTTAAAGCAGGTTCTACTGTACTATAGTCTTCCATTTTTCTTTTTCTTAACCGTCAATGTTCGTGCGAAACCAATGCATCTCGACAAGTAGGTCCGTGATTGATTGTACCATGCTGTACACTCGCAGGTGTCCACTCTTCTCTAACGTTAAGTCACAGCAACCCTCCTGGAGAAAATCAGATCTCTCCAGACTTGGAGGTTGCCGCCAGCCTGGGCTCGTGCAGCTTTCAGGAAATATACAAGTTATAAAAAAACTGCTAAGAATTGACCATCTTGGTCGTGCGTTTTCCGTAAAAATTGCATAAGAGCCAGGATGTAGCAATTTTACTAAATTGGTGTGGAACTTCTTGGCACATGATTTTGTAAGTGGTTATTCCCAGAGAAACAGAGGAAAATATTTTGGATTGCACTTCTTAGCTCAGAAACTTAAGCCTCTGCTACCAAGTTTCAATGCGAATAATTTGGCATCATACTCTGTTCTTGTAAGTCCAAGATCAACTTAGTATTTGTTTACCTTGCGGTCATGAGCATTGCGAATATTTTGTTTGAACGGGATGGTAAGTTCGATGGCAATGGACCTTTCCTCTTTTTTTCCCCTCTTTCGCATTTCGGTTAATGGGACCATGTCCGGTTCAGTGATTGCCAAGTATATCCGGAGAGGACATTGGTCCCCGCAACTTTGTTGGTAACGGTGAGATCACAATCCCAGTGGGCACAGATCAAATTTCAACGTTGAATGATGTTGAAAAAACGTTGAGTGACAAACTCAAGTTGTTTCAACGTCATGTCAAAACGTTTGTTGTGAAACCTTGATCTGTGCCACTGAAAAAGGTTCGCGCAGGAAAGCTATTTCGCGAAGAGTGTCATGGACGAGTCATGACGCCATTGTACCTGCTTGCGAAGCATGACTGACAGTGATTAATACATGATGAAGTGTTACCTTTTAAAACAAAAAATACAGTTTGTTGTCATATACTTGTCCAAAAGCTAGAGTATTTTTTTGTTGTGAGGGTGTTAAGAAAAGAGTTGAGAATAAATTTCATTAGCACTTTGGGAATGTTGAAAATAAAAGATTTCCAGATATAATGGGCCCTTTTTCAAAGAGTGGTTACACGTAGCAAGTCACCCTGGACACGAGATCTTTCAGTTGATTGAGCCAATGTTTATTGATTTCATCTTGATAGACTTGAGTAACCCAACTTTTTGTGAGATGACATGGTGGTACTTTCATGTACAAACTTAAATTTACTTCATGCATACTTAATAACAGGAAATTGCCCTGGACCATTAGATTCTCTAGCAGCTTGGAATCTAGGAGAATTATTGATTTACATCACTTTGGCCTTGATGACATATAGGCAGCAGATGGCTGCAAGGTCACTTCATGAATAGATTTTAATATATGTTAACTGAGGAAGGAAGGAAACTGGTGTCGTGATTCCTAGGAACCCAATCTAATTTTCAGGTATCTGGAAACTGTTGAGTCGAGAGCAAAAAAAGTTTGTTTTTGTAATGCAGGGGACAGTAAGCAAGAACGTTCATGAAAGGAGAAGAGTTTTATACACTGAAGCTTAGACTTTCCCTTGCCAAGAAAAAAGGTTGTGATTCTATCAAAAGGTCACAAGGTGGTCCCTGCCATATCAAACCCTTTTCTTTCCCAGAAAAACAGAGATGATAACCAAGAAATTTATGAGCTCATTTTCAATGGAATTGAACATAATTTACTAGACAGTTAAACAGGAGTAGTTGTTGTGTTAAAATTTTAACTATTTAGTTCTCCAGGTAGACAAGGGATGGGTATTGTATTAACTTTCCTGGAGATGGCCAGCGACACAAGTGTGAAAAAAACCCATATGCACTTCCGGTTCGAATCGGCCAAGGCATATGGGGTTTTTTGCAACACTTGTGTGCGCGGCCATTTCCAGGGAAAGATGAATAAATTACCCGAGTAGATGTTGGTTTGGTTTCATAGATGGAGCCCATGTTGAGAGTTAATTGATAATCTTTGATGATTTTTTATGGAGGGATGGGTAAGATAAAATACAATTAATTAAATAGCCAAGGACCTCTTTTCTTGAAGTTTTTCTAAGATGGGTTGAACCCACTGCCAAGAAAATAAGGGAGAGAGTGTCTCCTTGGAAGACACCCTTTTAAAGCTGAAATTTGTTGACTCCCACTTTAGTTAAACGCGTACCAGTGTAACGGACTAATCTCTACAACTCCAAACACTGGTTTTCCATTAACATCATTTCTTAAGATACCCATTAGACTAGATCTCAGCGAAGGCCTTTTCTAAGGCGCCTTGACTAAGGTCATTGAATGTGGAGGGTTTTTCCATGCAAAAAGTTACATATGCTGATTGTGTAACAATCTCCAATGCGGTGTACTATGTCGAAGGAAACCAACAGAGGGATCAATAACCACG